>JAVQJS010135692.1:0-14247 GCA_036024795.1 Galaxias rostratus | reverse complement strand
ATATATACATTTGAACATAGGATGAACAGGTATACATATCACCATTTACTAATAGGATTATAAATAAACACAATAAAGCCATAAGCCTGTTTCCATTGCGATCCTTCATCATTGGTGTCCATGGATTTATGTCCTGGTGTGTGGATGTGGGTGTCTGTAGTGTCTGTAGAGTCTGTGGATACACATGGGTGAACCCGCCATGCCAGGGAGGGGGGGGGGGGGGCATATATTGCAAACAAATTACAATAAAATAGTTTAACTGTGCAATACCAATAATACATGCATACATACATTAATATTCAATTTTATAAATAATAGAAGAATAAGCCTTAGCCTGTCCTGTATGATAGGTTCGATTAACCTTTTTGCCCACCTCCTCAATCTCTTTTTCTTCTGACTCTTTGTCCATTCTTACTCTCTCACTTTATATAGGTTCAGACCTGAGCATGCGAACGCTGAGCACCCCCAGCCCTGGTCTTATCTTGCCTTCAAAGTCGCCCTCCTCCCTCTCCTCCCCAGCCCTCTCCAGCAACGGGCATGAGACGGCCTCCTCCTCCTCGGCGCCAGCTGAGACTGTGGCTATGGTGCACCCGCAGCCAGGCACCCACACACGCTCCCGTCAATCAAAAGGTCACCAACTGGCACCTATTGACCTCCTGCCGGACCACGCCCTCTTGCAGATCTTCTCTCTCCTTCCCACCAATCAGCTGTGTCGCTGTGCGCGGGTGAGCAGGCGTTGGTATAACCTGGCATGGGACCCAAGACTGTGGAGTGCCGTGGTGCTGACGGGGGAGCTCCTCCATGCCGACCGCGCGCTGAGGGTCTTGACCCATCGGCTCTGCCAGGAAACCCCCGACGTATGTCTGACCTTGGAGACTGTGGTGGTCAGCGGCTGCCGTCGGCTCACGGACCGTGGGCTGCACGTGGTGGCTCAGTGCTGCCCCGAGCTGCGGCGTCTGGAGGTGGCTGGCTGTTACAACATCTCCAATGAAGCCGTCTTTGAGGTTGTGTCACGCTGTCCCAGCCTGGAACACCTTAATGTTTCAGGTAATAGTGGAATATTACCTAATCTTAAAGGCTAAATGTTGTGTAAATGGATAGTTGATGGTTAGCGTGCTTGTTGTAAAAACAAAGCATAAACAAGGCTGCCAAACGAAATGGTTATTTTCAATTATAGTTACTGGCCCATGACAAGCTTCTTTTTTTTTTTTTGTTTTTTTTTTTTGCAGGCTAACTGGTATCTTCCATCACACATATCTGTGTAGGTTTTTCTCAAACGCTAACTCTACTTAGCCGTTTCAGGCCAGCTGGTAAAAGCATTAAAAGAGCAGGGAAGCTTTGCCAACGTCTGAAGTCCCAGGTGGGAGAGGAAAGGCCTACTTTAACTTTGAAAGTTGGACTCTGCTCCTCAACACGAGTATGAGGACCGATCTGCTACTTTCATTAAGCAAGTGACTCAAAAAACATTGACTTGGACTGGACTTAGGTGGCCAAGCTAAGCCTGTGCCATTAGCTAGAGGAAGTAGATCCTTTGTGTAAAAATGTTCTCAAATAGTTTTTTTTAAAGGCTCTCAATAATGAAATGAATAGGCCATGCGTTGGATTTGTCATCTGGAAATGATTTATTCTTTCACAAATTCCCTTTTAATTATTCTCCCTCTGAGTTTTATTATGGTTTGCGTTTTCCACTTTTCATGAATTATAAAGAATAGCAGATTGACTAGACTAAACAAATGGTTTATTTTAACTTGGCATCCTCAATTTTAATAACCACACTCAGACATCCTCAAGTCATATCACTTCAAGTGTTTTATTGCTTTGCGTGACCAAAAAAACAAAGCTAATGTTATAGTGTAGTTACAAAGAAAAGGCCAAAGGGTTCAAATAGTTGCACATAGCCTATTTTTTAAAATACAATACAATGTTCTGACATGACATTTATTTTTGTATTCCTCTCATTCCTTTCAGGCTGTTCCAAAGTGACTTGCATCAGCCTCACACAAGAAGCATCAGTCCAACTGTCTCCCATGCATGGTCAGCAGATCTCAATCCACTACCTGGACATGACTGATTGCTTCTCCTTAGAGGATGAGGGCCTGCGCACCATCGCCTCCCATTGCCCGCGACTCACCCACCTCTACCTGCGGCGCTGCACACGGCTGACGGACGAAGCACTGCGCCACCTGGCTCTCCACTGCCCCTCGGTGCGTGAACTCAGCCTCAGCGACTGCCGCTTGGTGGGCGATTTTGGCCTGCGGGAGGTGGCCCGTCTGGAGGGCTGCCTGCGCTACCTGAGCGTGGCCCACTGCAGCCGAATCACTGATGTGGGCATGCGCTACGTGGCTCGCTACTGCCCGCGACTGCGCTATCTTAATGCACGGGGCTGCGAGGGGCTGACGGACCATGGGCTGGGCCACCTGGCCAGGAGCTGCCCCAAACTCAAGTCTTTGGACGTTGGCAAGTGTCCGCTGGTGTCCGATGGTGGCCTTGAGCATCTGGCTCTTTACTGCCAGGGGCTTAGGAGGCTGAGCCTGAGGGCATGCGAGAGTGTGACAGGCCGAGGACTAAGGGCTTTGGCGGCCAATTGCTGCGAGCTGCAGCTGCTCAACGTGCAGGACTGTGAGGTGTCGCCTGAGGCGCTGCGATTTGTCAGGCGCCACTGCAGGCGCTGTGTCATTGAGCACACAAACCCCGCCTTCTACTGAGAGGGGATTGTTGGATGTTTCATCTGACAAAAAGATTTTTTTACTACATTCCTGCTTTTGGATTTTTTGAACTGAGAGCCGGTTGTAAACGGGTGTGCAATATTCGCCTAAGTTGGTATTTTTATTTGCATGGTCGGTTAATATTGTTGTCCATTGTATACACTTACATGGAATGTATTTAACATATTTATCTCCACAAATTTAGACAAACCATTCAATGTAACAACTTGTTCCACATGTCACAGTTTGTGATGTAATTGTATGCTATAATATTAAGCACTGGGTACAGATGTGTTTCATTTTAACGCATCTTTATTTCTTCAAACCTTTTGCTCTTGATTGAATCATTCTTACGGGCCTGAAGCATAACAATTATTATAAATTACTGCATATACCTATTTATTAGCAGCAAACATTTTAGTATTAAAACCACTAAGAATGTAGATAGACCATCAGCAAAGTATGGTGTCCTAAATCTCTATCACCATGTCAGTCTGAGGACTCAATATGTTACTTTTTTTCTACATTTTCTTCTGTTCAACATTCTTTTCTTACAGCCCTGTGATAAAGTTATCAGTGAACTTGTTTTTTGTCATAAATATTGGATTTTATTAACTGATTTTCCTGCCACGTTCGAACAAAGTTGCCCAAAACAAAACATAAAAGGCTTTAATCAAGAATGCGACTGGAGTTACAAAATTGGCCAGCTTTTTCCAATGTTGTTATCCTTACTCCAATTAAAGCAACCGTATTGCAATATATTACATTATTTGTGTAAATTCAATGGCTAAAGAGAAGTTACTATAACATTTTAAGGACTACACAGACAAAAAATGGATGAGGAACCTTTGCTGCTACAGAATTTACCTAATAAAATACATTGTTCTTAGCTCATTTGTATCCACCGTAATATTTTGGATTTGTACAAAAGTTCATTAATAGTTTTTGTTGGCGATAGTAGAACTATTCAGATGCGTGAAAGAAATGATGATCTGATGTCCCATATTGTAGTGTTAAAGACGTTTCACAAGGAATCTCCATTCAGTAAGGAAAGAATGCCTGCTGGATTGCGCTTAAACGGTAGCGCGTGGTGTGTTTGCTCATGGATGTTAAAGTGTGCTTCCTGTTTATTCATGCCATTGTGCACTTGAACTAGATTACCTCATATGGTTAAAAGTTCGCCCAGTGATAGTTTTAACAAAGCCTGTATCTGTAAAGTTGCTATGCCTTTGCTTTAAAATGTAGCTTAATGGAAATTTTCTGGGGCGCTTTGTGCAATTATACGTCTCGTAAATTACGTAGAGGTACTTGCTTATCCTTTGAACAAAATGGCAAGTCACATGCCCATACCTCTGTGGGTTTGTGTATTTGTAGTGTACAACTTTGTTTTTTAAAAAAGTTCCTAAATTAATTGAAAAAAGAATACAAACAAGCATGGGCCAAGTAGTAATTATCATTTGTTTGGTAATGGGGCTACTCAAATGTATGCTGGCTTATATAGGCAAGTATATGTTTTTAATTTGTTATGGTGTTTCGTCTGGCACCTATAATCAAATCACTTCTATATAAAGTAAAAACATATATAGAGTATGACAATCTCAATCAAAATAGATTGAGCTATTGCAAACTTCTTGATGTTGTGCCGCACGTGTCCACTGTCCAGCTGTATTACTATTGTGGTTCCAGGTACTAGTGGTGGCCCAGTAGTGACTTCCAGCTGGCGACTGTGTTCAAGGTCAGTACAAGGCAGTCAAAGGAACAGACAAGGAGGAGCACCAGGGGATTCCTTTCACTCGCCCTCTGGGGCCCATCCGTCTGGCCTGTGCATCAGCCTGCTGAGCCTTGGGAGAGGGTCAGAGATGCTACCAAAATGCCTAATATGTGAGTTATTTGTCTCCCGTGAAATCTTCGGGGAATCACAAGGGGGGCAAACATTTGTTATAGCCTCCTTAAGGAAAGCACACATGTATAAACATCCTCATTACCCTTTTTAATGTACCTGGTTTCAGCTAAAAAAAACATGCTCATTTTACTATAAGGTATACGAACCTCAGATATTTGTAAGGGTCAAGTAGTAATACAAATGTTTTTTCTTACAGCCATAGCCTGACAGTGCTCTTGGTTTTGGCTACTGTAGATATCTTCAGGACACCAGCTCAATGGATTAACCGTTTCCAGTGGAGTACCTCTTCCCAGAAGAGTCAGAAGATTGCCTGCACCTCAATGTTTGTTTCTTCTAGTGTCCCTAAAACAAACTCACATACCTGTAAGAAAATGGCATGGCCACATTTGTACGAGTCTTAATGCACGCTTTATTGACTACAATCTTATAGCAACCACTACTGCACTTATTGCTAATTAGCAGCTGAGGCAGAACAGCAAAGTTGGAGAACAAAGCTGTGCCCAGTGGAGGTGTGCCCAGAAAGAAGAAGCCAGGGGCTGTGGCTGAAAAAGAAGGATCCTATACAGGCACCAAAGTAAAGAATATCATGTTGAAAAACTGTCATTCCTGCAGAACATTATTTATCAAGTATGCAGGAACAGAGTAGGGAAAGATTATTTTCTTTTTAGGAGGTAAGTATCCCGGGAGAGTTGGCTTTGAAAGCAATTATAGGAATTAGGGACAGGTAAAGGGGTATCTGTTTAAATGTGTGTGTGTGTGTATATATAATAATACAACATTGATTTCTGGCAGTGCAGAGAGCAGATAGAGAGGGGGTGGCTCTGAGCCGTCCTTGATCACCGTTAAGCATTCTGGATGTGTTGTGGGCTCAAATTAACGAAACATCTGGGGTGAAGGGTGTCCACTTGAATACCCCCATCACAAATCTACTCTCAACCCAAGTCCATTCTAAAATATTGTATTTTAAAGTGGTCATCTTGGAATGTGTCCTAAAGAATATAGCATCATCCTATTCTGTGTTTTTTAAAGTAACGAGGAACGTTGAGCAGGAGGATGCTTGCTGGCCTCCAATCGTCTGGCTCCACCTAGTGATACAAATATGTATCAAGGTAGGCCGATACCAGACACAAACAGATAAGTAAAACTCCATTTGACTTTTTTGTTGTGTCTAAAGAAACAGCAGAATGTGATGATACGTTATGTGCTATAGGTGATGGTAGGAACCATGGAGGAGGGCTCGTGGCGGTTTGAATGTTCCAGTACCAGCCTTGGTAGCTAATGGTAAATATTTAGTAATTGACTTTTAATTATTGTGACATTCGTAATGGTATAACACACTTATCTTTGAACAATTTTTTGTAAATTTGTATTTTCTACTTTAGTACTGGAGATGAGAATGCGCCCGAAACCTGGGGCTTCTTGGACCAGATAATGAGCCTCCTGAGGATTTTTTGAGAGCAAGAACTTCTTCAAGGTTCCCATGCATATAGGGGTAACCAACCATTAGCTTGTATGGTAAATACCACAGGTGAAATTTTTACAAAAATCTTTGTGAAGGTACTATGTGCTTGCATTTCCCCTTTACGGTTGCTACTTTGTTTCACACATTTTCCTACTTCTGCAATTATTTAGTTCTTCGGCACTCCTCACTGGAACAAAGGCTTTGACAAGCAGTCTGTCATATCAGTGCTGGATAATTCTTTGTCTTCCCAAGTAAGTTATTAAAATCAAGCAAGACTTTATTATTTTTGTGGTGTTTTAAATTGAGGACCCTTTTACAAATGGTCTACCTTTATAACACCGGGTTGAGGCTAGTTTGTAGCTACAGATACCTGCGTTTTACATAAATCCTTACATTGTTCTATGAGCTCTCACTTTCTTGAGGCCACAGGAGGCAATGAGTTTATTTTTTGTAAATGCCCTCATGTTGTCACATATGAGGGCATACAAAACACCTTTACTGAGAGACTCAGGGGCACGGTGTTTGTTCTCCCGATCCTGAAAGTGACCGGTTACCCCTGAGGTATGTATACAACATGTATAGTAGTAGCCTCTCATTAAAATAGATTTTTCATGTTCAATATTGACATCCAGCTTGGTATCTCTAAAATCATGTCTTTTTGTCCTTTTCATACCCACTACATGTCTCATGCTGACACAGATGCAGGAGTTCCTGTCTGTGTATGACTTACAGCATGTACCATCAATGCACAGGGGGCTGTCCCAGCTTTGTAAACGCTGACCACTATGATGATGCCCTGTTTGTCAGTGGGGCTTGTTTCTGGAATGGACATACTACAAGTACAGAAATGTGTTGATAAGACATATTCTTTAACAGTACATGATCACATGCATAAGAATTATATATTATTTCACTAAATGTCAAAACGTAAGTAATTAAACATGTGTATAAGTGACTCATGTAAATATATATAATATAGGTAAGCTATACCAATAACATAACCACAAAGCAAAAATAAATATTGACCATGAATATATTCATGCAAAACACATTTATTAGCGAATGGTGAACCCGTTTAAAAAAGGAAAATCTCCATGGCCGGATTAGGGTATGTTGCTATCTATGGCACTGTGTTGTAGCTGGTTCCTTGCAGAATTATCTGATATTTCTGAGTCAGGTTCTGCTCCAGGCGTCTTAATCCATCCTGGCTCATGAATGACACCTTCTGTCTCTTTAGTGGAGGTCTTTTTTCACTGAGTGGGCCGAAGTGGGCAGCAGTTATTTGCATTTGCTCCACCGGAGTGCACTCTTGCTGAGACTGCACCACTTTAAAAGGAAGCTGACCGAGCCTGATTTCCAGATTCTTCTTCCTAACAAACATTTCCAGCTGCTTCCACTCCAGGTGGAGCAGGGATATACTCTTACGTGGTTTGATCCCCTTTTGTGTTATACGTTTAGACTCATTACAACCAAATAATTGGTTTACCAAGTTGAGGTTTGATGACTTAGAAGAAGATCGATTATTATATTCCAAAGACCTCTGGATTCCAGCTACTATTTGTTTGTGAAAATTGCACAGTGGGGCTCCACCAATTACATTCCTCACATTCCTTGCATCTCCATTGTATTCTAATTTGGTTGTGGAGAGACTTGGGATAGCGCCGGTGTAACATGTTATTCTGTTAGGTATACCCCAGAGACGCTGTATAAGCTTGCGGCGAATGTGATTCTCCATGTGTTCACGCTGCTCATGGGTTAAGTAGGGCACGGTGGAGCTGAGATCACACATTAGAATCTGCTTGGGTCTACAATCTGGCCCAACCAGTGCCTGGTCTGAAGCATGGGGCTTAAATTGAATAATTGTGGGCCTGTCCTGGGTATTCTCCCTATCTGGTTTTGTACAGCCCTGGTTCTCTTGTTTTGCTTGGGGACGTACCGAAACAATGGACTGAAGCCGAGTGTCCTGAACAAGCTGGGCCAAAATAAAAGGCTGGGAATTGAGTTTGAAGGGATTTTGTTTGGCCCATTGCAGCACAGCTGGAGCCAGTTTCTTAGCGTGGACCAGAGTCTTGTTATGGAACTCAATCTGAGAGTTTCTTGCAAAGCTGAAGGCTCTTTGGCTGGTTGACCTCGCCGGAGCCTTCCAGGAAGAAAAGAGGTTTACTTGTGAGGATGAACGGTAAGAATGAGGCTCAGAGTAGCTGGAGGAAGAGTTGGTGGATACACCTGAGAAGGCACCATTGTTTCCCAGATTCTTAAATAGCAGCAAGCGGACTACTGTGATCATCCGCACGGCCATGTTCCAGCGCTTGCGAGCCTGTGAGGGCCCTTCGCTGGCGTCATTGTTGTATTCATCTTAATTAAAAATTAAACCAAAGATTACATTTTGATTCAAATTAAAACTAAAAGTACTAAAGGTACTTAAGTACTTAAGGACTAAAAGTAACAAATAAATAAACATTTAAATCGTACCTTATTGTGAGCAGAATTCCCAACAATTTAATATATGAATTATATATACAGTATTATATTTGCAATATTAAAAGAGACTGTCCATTTCTCAGCTGGTCTAAATTGCAAAAGTAGGTGTGTCATTCTGCTTCAACGCAAAAGCAAGGTGGTCATGTAGAGACTCTGGTCTGTCATTCTGTCATTACCTTCAGATTCTCCATTGTCATCATTTTCTGAGTTAAATAACCAGTTTTCCTCAAGAATGTGGACCTTTGTCTCTAGCCTTTGAAGACTGTTTGTGTAGAGATTTAGCATCTTCTTGGTCAACTGTCTTATAAGCTCTCTGGGGAATAAAACATACATTTTTTTATTTTATCCCGTCCTATCGTGTCGCTATTATTTTTGTATGTGTATGTATTTGTGTATGTAATGTATTTATCAACCAACAACTGAACTATTAATAAAGAGATTTATTAAGTATCTGTTAAGTTCAGTAAAACTTACATGTCATCTTTGACATCCTTGGTGATTATTTGATCCTATTCAAACGACAGTAGGTTAGTAAACAATTGTGATTGTTGACTTTTTTGCTGGATTGGGGGGGAAAAATGTTTGACTTCAGCTAAAGTCTGCTTATCATGCCAACCTCTTTTGCGTCGTCCACTCCGGACCATATTTTCAGCCAGTAGATGAATCCAGATGAGGCAAGCAACATCACAAGGAGTTGAAACCAGACCGAAGTGTTGGAACTAACGCATGTAGTCTGCACGGTCGTTGCATGTACACTGGACCAAGGCATGTCCAAATATGTCCCCATCCTTGTGGACGGCAGAAGGTCTAGCCACTGATGTTACAATTTATAACCAAACAGATGGTGAACCTAGGGTGTGGCCTAACCCAGAAACGTTCAACCGGGCTTATTAACACCACTTAGATTTCACCCGTTTGTTTGACAGAATTAGCATAGGCCTGCGTAATAGGGGGTCAAATGATCGATCCATTGTTGTACTGCGTCATAAAAGTCGTACAATGTTCTGCACTGATTGCCTGCTTGTCTCGATGCACAGGTAAAACAAATATTTACAATCCGAACTAAAACGTTGCAAACATCAAAATAATAGTAGCCTATTGTATTAATATAGTTGTCAGTTACCTTGTAATATGAATACACTAATAATATGCAACAAACTACAACGGTACAACATGAGAAACCGAAGTTATCAAGTACTCAGATTATACAGGAGTTGACAGATTTCAGATTGCACAGAATTTGACAAACAACACCCCAAAGACAATTGTCTTTAAGTAACCACGCCTTACTACATGTTCGCGGCAGTTGCCTGCTCTTAATAGAGCGTCCCAAAACCTAAAGGTATTCCCAAAAGGAGTATTTTATATTATTTACTTGATTTCTAAAAGGTCAAGAAATCGAATAATACAAATATTTCACAATCCAATGTATGCTACAATTTTGTTTTGTTTTATTTTATTTAGCATTAACTGTCTGCCTTATAAACCGCTAGCCAGCACTGTTGCATTATATACTATATCCCTGTACAACTGCATTTATGAAACACAATGACTCGTTTATTTAAACTACTGTAAAAGTAACTCTAGGCTACAGGCCAAATATACTGGAATAAGAACAGACGCTTACACGTTTAGTGAAATAGAATAATATGTATGTCCAAATGTTTTAATGCATGTGACGTTTACCTTCATACCATAAATACTACAGTATAGAATCTTTCTATGGTAGATCAATCTTTCTAGATGGTTTTCAAGTTTCAAGTTGTCTTTCCTTGTCACGCTCAAGTTAATGCAGAAAGGTATCAAGAACCCAAAAGAGCGTCTTTCATTAGGCTACAAAGATCCCCTCAATAAAATTCAAATTGAGGATCCAGTGATATCTGAAAGTAAGTTGAAGTAACGCACCGTACTTTTACTGGGGATGGTGAATAAAACAATGTAGACATCAAAAGCATAAGATATGCCCATTTTATTACAGACACTTCAAATTATTTATAACCTATTCCCAATGCCTTGCCCAGCCAAGCTTTCAGTTAGGCCTGACTTATTCAGCTGCTTCGGACTCTTAACCCTTCCCAAATATCAGTCAGGTCCAAATCCCGAAAATCAGGTCAGTCCAACAAGACGGGTCAAAGTCTGAGCAAAGCAGATGAAAGGGACATGTGGTTGAGAGGAACTAGACTATTGCTCAGGGCCTACACTTCAAGTTAAAGACAGAGTTTACCACCTCGTCCGTGGCTTTGCTCTCGTTAAAATATCCTTGAACTGTTCTCTAAACCCCAGCCCCATGTGATCCCAATCTGCAAAATGGGACTTCAAATCAATTGCCCTCTTCCCAGCCTGGCTGTAAGAACTCCATTTATGACACAGAACGCTAGCAGCAAACGCACACAGTAAACTAAATTATACGAATATGCGTTGACAAAAAAAGTAACCGTTCGCAAGCGAATTGTATAGCATGGGTGAGTTCGTATTTTAAATCTGAAATGGCCAGACAGTTTCCCCAAAAGTGTTGTTATGATAACAGGGGAATTACTTATAAAACATTCATAATGAAATAAAACATACATTTGCTGGATTTTTTATTGTGAAAATGCCCATTATTTCACAATGATTGCTTGAGTGCCATTTCATTATCGACTGATTTTACAATTTATGAGACCATTTAAGTATATTCCTGTATTTAATCATGTGATTATTTGTATAATGAGGGAATATGGATTTATTAAATATTGGCACATTTGGAATTCCATACAGATCAACCAAATATTAAAATAGAACAACAGCCTAGTCCAAAGGGGGACAATACGGTCAAGAAAGTCATGCTCTACACTCTGAGCGTTTGGGCGAAGAAAAAAGTATTAGTTGACATTTGAACTCCGCTCCCTTTTCTGTAACAAACTACTTATCCACGCGCAAGTCTGATCATCATTGTTAAAGGCCACATGCACGTAAGTGGTTAAAATTGTTGTCTGGTCATTCATTTGTAAACACATTTCGCTTGTTTTGCTTGGAATGTATGGAAACTAATAGACAAGGGTCTTTTTTGCACTACGAAATGAGGTTAGTTTAATCTGTTATAACTCGAGGTTCACGAGGAATCTCGAAATTTTGATTATTAGTCTGATTATCCAAATGTGTGTTTACAGTACTACAACTGTGATTAAGGTGGCACTTAAATCGGTTTGAAGTCCATCGAGTTTGTGCGCGTTCACATAAAAGGGGTGTGGTTGGTAACATGGTAACAAACAGATATTTTGGCCAATTGCGAATGCTCCGTATTTTTGAACGACTGCATACTGATAATGTCAGGATATACAATTTTAAATATATTGACAGCGCATTGCCGAGAGTTAACGCGAAGTTGCTGCATGTTTCTGCAACGACGGTCAAGTGTACTCTCCCAAATTCAAACAATAATAACCTTTTACTTTTAACCAATGTGTCCTATTTTACACTTGTTTCGTTTGTTATATAATTTAAATGAAATTACACACAAAGAAATGTATCTAAGACCCAAAACCTAGTATTAGAATATTCCCTACATGTGGGCTACTTCCTAAAGAGCATAGGCTGTATGAATGCAAAGACATTCTACCTATCATTATCAGTTGCAACCACAGCAGAAAGCAAATTTGAGATTTGGCCTATATTTCAGGCATATATTTTATTTACATCAATTTATTGTAAAGACAGTAAAAAGCAAATGTACTTTTTCTCTTTGTATGAGTTCTACACCAACTCGCATTGCACATTTAATAATATATTCAAGAACAGGTAAATAAACAAATATTGACTCAGCTTAGAGTCCATGAAGATAGTGTCTTCAACGTGTGTTGGAATGATGTTTGCACAAATGCCGAGTGTTAGTTTCCACTATGTTGGACAATATCCGTCTGCATAGGACTATGTGCCTGGTCATTGTAGACACATGCAAGGGATGACTGAGGTAATGGCGGTGTCCATATCACCTAGAATCTAAAAAAGAAAAGCAAACTTGTTATCCAAGTTCATTCATTTGTATTACAAGTCAGTGAGCCATATGGGCTAGGGTTGATATTCATCTTGTTCATTGCACATGTGAATATCTAAAGTTTTTGTATTACCTAGGGCCTAAGTGTCCGTAGCTCAATTTGGCACTTTCTGAACTTGGTTTCTAGTTTTAAATGCTTCTCATGCAACTTTTCCCTGTCTCTTCTTTCCGTCATGAAGTCCTCTTTGTAGATGTGTGCCTGGAAGTAAAAGTTCGGCAGAAAAAGAGAATGTTGAAAATTCATTTGTGACTTAACCAAACAACTAATACCAAAGCAGAGCATAATAGCTTACGAAGATTTATACCGCAAAGTAATTAAAAAGTTAGCAATGATGGGGAAAAGTCCTACCTGATGTCTCCAGAGTACTTCCTTGGTCCCATTGTTCTTAATATGCCTACAATTTTCTAGTGCCTCTTTCAGGGCCTGGAAAAGCACACCACAACACTCAATATGCAGCTCAGAATGTTTGCTGACATCCTCGGCTCTTCTCATGAACAGTGTTCTGAACCGCTAAGCACACCTAATTGAAAATTGCCGTAATTTTAATCACATAGTTGTTAGAAACGATACTTCTTGGTTAGGCAAATATGACAAACCAAATTGAGTCGCTGGATCTCCTCATGTTGTTGCTGCCCTCTTCTGTGAAGAGTGGTGTTCTGCATTCTCAGCTGATTCAGTTCCCGTTCTGTGACCCTCTGTGTCTCAGAGTTTAGGTTACCGCATGTTCGTCTCTACAGTCAGCATTTTACCGGCAATATGAAAGGGAGCAACAAGAAACCAGGCATTAAGTCCCGTGTCATTGTACGGTAACCTGATGATGCTGTTGGCATGCTATATGTTTGGATATGTCCAGAAAATGCAGTATTTGACCAACCTGTGTGCTGTGTGTGGTCTCTTTTTTGTCTTGGATCTGAGATGAATATGCTTCTACCATTCTATACATTTCCTTTCCTTCAACCCCATCTTCACCCTTTTCATCCTCCTTTTCAGTTTGGTGTTGGTTATGTTCCATTTGTGAGCTAAGTACCTCCTGGATCTAAGAAATACATGAAAAAAGGAGGTTCTCAAAACAATACCTGTAAATGTAAATGCTCTGTATGTGAAAAAACAGCACATAAAGCAGAAATATAATTTGAGAGATTCCATTGAGTGTATTAAGAATGTTTGTTTCTTACCTTCAATTTGTAATACTGTTTCATTGATTTATACCGCTCTGCCCACTTCCTGTTTATGTAAAGAAGCTGCGGAGACAGAAACAACAGGTCTAAGGTTTATGTTCATGTCGCTCTAACTTTTTATATACTGTAAATTAGAAGTGGTCTAATGTGTAATGAATCTGACTGACCTCTTGTATTTGCTTCTCAAGTGGCCCTTGACCATCAATAGCACATTGTCTTGGCTAAAGCAATTAGAGTAGATAAACTTCAATCGATAAATTAAAGGCACACAGACACAATGTATGACAAAACAACGTAAACATTTCCCTTTTAGACAGGTTATTTTTGATCAACCCTGGAAGTTGCGTTTCCACTAAGACAGCAAATTGTCATGTCTCGTCAACTTTGTTAAATGTTTGTTTAGTGTGTGTACTTACCTTCCCTCTTGTTTCAGAACCTGACCTCTCCCCTCGTGTGGTTCCTCGTCGGGATAATTGCCTGCCCC
>JAVQJS010135682.1:0-52064 GCA_036024795.1 Galaxias rostratus | reverse complement strand
TTTGTTAATTAATATATTTATCTTGTTCTTCTCTGTTTTGTTTTGTTTTGTCCTACTTCATTTTGTAAAGCGTCTTTGTGCATTAGGAAAAGCGCTATATAAATGTCATGAATTATTATTGTTAATTATAGACGTTTACCTGTCTCAATGGGAGACTGTTGTTTCTGATTTCTTTCCACTGTCTCGTGGTGTCCTGTAGGGACCGTTTTCGGGGTTCCTTTTATTCTCTTTATATTTGCTGCCATTGGGACAGATTAGAAACAAATTTAATATTAAATAAACTGTTTGCATATTATATCCAGCTCTACTTTTCACCTGCCATAATGGTACAAAAACATTTATACTGATGGTCAGAATGAGCACAGTGGCATCCATCAACTGTAAATGGAAGAAGTTTGTAACCACCAAGAATCATCCTAGAGTTGGCCAGCTGTTTAAACTGAGTGATCTGGGGAGAAGGGCCTAACTCAAGTAGGTGACCAAGAACCGGATGATCACTCTGTTAGAGCTCCAGTGTTCCTCTGTGGAGAGAGTAGAACCTTCCAGAAGGATACCCATCTCTGCAGCTATTCACCAATCAGGGCTGTATGGCACAGTGGCCAAGACAGAAGCCACTCCTTAGTTAATTTTTTTTTTTTTAAATTACCAAAGGGCACCTGCAGGACTCTCTGACCATGAGAAACTATCTCTGATGAGACCAAGATACAGTGAAGCATGGTAGTGGCAGCATCATGCTGTGGGGATGTTTTCAGCGACAGGAACTGGGAGATTACTCAAGTTAGAGAGAACACTTAAAACATGTCTCCGTTATGGATTTCAATCCACGTGACAGAAATCTAAACAGAAATTTGCTAGCAAGCTATAGAGAGAATGAGGTCGATGCTATCTCTGACGAAGTGAAGGGGAAGGTGGTACAAAACACTTTTAGAGAATATCCTCTTCAAAAAAATCACTTTTTTGCTGAATATTTTTTAAGAGACCTCGGTCTAGTCACTGTTAAAAGGCTACGGTGGAACTTTTTTTATTAAAGTTTGTACCGATTCAAGTAAAGTACATGACAAGTATTTTAAATATATATTCATATACTGATAAGTTGGTCCCAGTAAGATCATGTCTATAAAAGGGTTTACTCAACAAATTATCAGTTTTACCTGGGAACATTGAGGTAAGTTATTTTAAAGACCAGGAGTACTGTACTCTTTTGAGCCTGTTTGAGAAAGAAAATAGAGCATTCTGACACTACGCACTATTGGCCACCACACAGCCCATTTTGAAAGGAGAATCTTTTTTATTAACAGTAGAAAAATGATAGCTGGAGTTATCAGTGATTGAAGAATATATTCTTAAACCAGTCCATCAATCATTGGATATTAAATAAATATATACTTTTTTTTTAAACTCCTCAAAGTTTAGGAAACAAACACTTTAGATTTGTCAAACTAGGTATTACTTTGGAATTAATTAAAAGACTCAGATCAACAAAAACTTTAGATTTGTGTTGATTATAAATTATATTTCAAACGGTGTTTAATTTACAAAAGTGTGTCAAAACGGTACACAGCGCGGGTTTCTTCACGCAGCGTGATACCACTGCCGTTGACTACACTGTAGCTGTTGTTTTTTTCCTGGCAAAACTGCTTGTGTTTAGTCAACATTGTAGTGTGGTCACTAGATGGCAGTATACTCTAGGGCAGTCATGTCAAAGTCAAATACACAGGGGGCCAAAATTAAAAAAAAATCAGTACAAGTGGAGGGCCGGGCTGATTCAATGTTTATTAAAACTCGAAATTGTTGCACACAATAAACCAATATCAGTAACACAGCCTATATTGCACTTAACATTCATCATTAAGTTAAATTAAATAAAACTTAAATAAAATCAGTTGCAATGTTTTCTCAAGGTTCTTTCAGTAATACATTGAAATCGTTCTCTTCTTCTTTTTTAACAGGTATACAGCAACATGTAACTTCTCATCTTGAGTACAAGTTCATCAATGTTTTGGCTCAGGCTCTAAGCTGAGGAAATCCTCAGGATTAAGGGAAGGTGTTCATCGGTATGACGACTCCTTGTTCACACAGGTATGTGCTGCCAAACAGACAGCACGCAAGCAACTAGGATGCGCAGCTCTGGCGGGCACTCGGTACGCGCCGATGCACTCGCAGTGAACTTTTGGACTTGTAGTATTATGGTGCTGCGGGCACATAGAGAGATAACTAGTTCAAGGACAGGATCCGGCCCGGGGCCTTGACTTTGGCGCATGTACTCTAGGGTATTATTAGGCAGTGCAAGGGTATGAATTCAGGCACGCCGTTAGGCTTGTTTCTTAATAGCCCCGCTTCTTTTTTATGTAAAAAAAAAAAAATTAAATTAAACATGCATAAATAAAATGATAGTGTTCTTTCCTTTGTGTCCTTTCTTATACACAAGGTCACTTTACATGGAACCAATTAATACCACAGAACTAACATGGTTGTAGCGCTAATACTTCAGTCTAGTTAGATATAAACCTATCAGAAACAAGTTATATAATAGGTGTTTATATGGTAGCTCCATTGAAATGGTAGAGACATTATGATGGTAGACCTAGATCTTGTTTCGGAAAAACATTTAGCTGTTAGGGTGAGTAGATGACATTACATTACATTGTCAGAAAATACATTGCAATAAAATCTGCCTAAACCATGCCATCATAATATTGCATATAATGCACTACTTCACAAACCAATCACACACAAACCCCTACTTAATCTAGTCCGATCAAGGAAGTGGGGAAGACTATTTAAATATCCGTGAATCTTTAATACGGTGCATTAACAAGGGAATTATGATTCTTTAGCCATGGTAATGTTTCTAAGGTGCAAGAACTATGCTGCTCGCTTTTCTAATTTTCTATTTGTCACATGTTGGCTAGTGATTTGAAGCATCCTAAATCTTATGAGTACATAAATAAAGGAATTGCACCTGTGTGAGTGCAGGTAAGGGTAAATAAATTTCACCTGTTTAAGGGCAATTTAAATTGAAAGGAATTGCACCCCTGAATGTGCAAATAAAGGTGAAAGGAATTGCACCTGTGTAAATGCAAGTAAAGCAATGACATCTGTGTAAGTGCCAGCAAGGATCAAGGAATTGCAACTGTGTAAGTTCCGGTCGAGGAAAGGCATTGCACCTGTGTAAGCGCAAGTTAAAAGATTGTCTGAATCAAATCACATAACTCAGTTTCATATGGTAGGCTGGTTGAGTCTGCAGGTTGGATCAAAGTATGAATGCTCCCGCCTCTAGATGACAACCGGATTAGCAGGAAGCAGTGAGATGCAGCAGACCCAACCATGCCAAATTTTATGTATAAAAATTTACAGCTTTTTTGACTGAACTTAAATTAAATCAATTTCTAGGGCTATGATTACATAAGCCTGTTACACATACAATTTTAACTTTATCTGTCGATTGGTTGTGAATATAAGTCATGCATTGGTAATGTTATCTGTGCCAAGCTAGTTACATTCCTGACTGTTGCTGGGTCATTCTAAGTATCAAGGTAATTAGTTTGTGAAGGCTTGTATCTAGCGGATTTGAAAAACATTTAATTACAATGCTTTTGCCAACAAAGTACTTAATGTGTAATCTAAGAGTTTTAGATATCCTATCAATTCCTGTGAGAAACGTTGGACTTTCCTTTGACATTTTGTTATGTCTACTGATGCCTTGGTTTCTTTAAAGATTGGGATGACTGGCATTTCCAGTATTTGTGACTTTGATACCTCTGAAGCATGCACGAACAATCAGTGCATTAAGAAAACAAGTTGTATTTATTGGTCAGATGGTTCATTGTCTTGTTTAAGTTTGCAGCGCAGACTGCAGAAATTAGCAGACCAGCTACTTCAAAAAGTATGTAATTACAGAGGTAAAAATTCCAGATCATAATCATTACAAATAAATATAATATAATCTAGGTGTTTGTTTGGCAAAGAGCTTTGACTTTTGCTAGATTGATTGGGCAGGAACTGTGAGGCAAGGCAGGGAAAACCATAGCCTAGTATTTCAACGAGAACATATGTCTGTTTATTACCGCTTCATAGGGTTAAACTAACAAATAGCCTAGGATTAAGCAATGATCTTGCCATGGCACCTTCATTTTACTGAGATGTTTTGAAATGTGTTTTCGACCTGGTGATTATGTGGCAATGACTGTGCATTTAGAAACGTAATTGTAAGCAGTACCCAGACTATCTACTGTTGTTTGAAGCTGTAGTTTTTTAGTAGCCTCGGACCCCACCCCTAAAAAAGCTGTGGACAAGGGAAAGTAATTTAATGAGCACTGTAACTGATTCCAGTGATTCCAAGTAATAAGTAAAGTAATATCTTTACTTTTTAAAAGAGTAATATGTCAATTATAACTTATTACAAATCCGGAGTAACTTGCTCAATACTACTTACTAGGGTAAGTATGGGAACACGTGTTATTTACCCAGAGGTTTAACAATCCATTTAAGTATTGACATTTGGGTTTATGTGAACCATTTACTCAAGCTTTTAGAAACATTCTTCTGGGAAAATTAAGACAGTTATGTAGTAATTGATCTGACTCCCATAATATATTTAAATTTTTTCATACTCATTTTATACACACAAACTCACACAGTTCAGCAAGTATACTTACACAGAATAACATCATATCATAATTTGATAAAGTTTTTAATAATAAAAAAGCTAAATAAAAAGTGTGGATGTTTGAATCTAACTTATTGCAGTTACTGTTTTGTTATTTTATTTTAGCAAGGCAAAATCCTCTTCCATGTTTATTCATTATCGCCTGTGTTTGGATGCTCTGAGGGCTCATCACTGTGGGGTAATAAAAATAAATAGAGAGTCACCGTCATAGAACAATGGGCACTGTACACATGTGGCTCATTTTCACTGAACACTATGTCGGTTTGGGTCCGTTTGTTACGTATCAGAATGGTTTATTTTTACATTTTCACTGGTAAAAGTTGTTGCTAGTCCGCAAAATAACCACTATGTGTTGTTTTCACTACCCTTCTGTTGAAGTTCCTATGCATAGAGGCCTGTAGACGTCAAGCTGAAGCTAGAAACACAGCAGGCTGTTTTTGTACCAGCTTAAAGTAAATATAAAACAAACCTGCCATTTTAAAATCATCCAACCAGCATAAGCATCTCACAAAGACGGCAAACTACCTGTTGGTGATAGTTATGTGGCCATGAGCTCAACTACATTTTCGAGTAGCGGTTTGCAGTGGAAATCCAAAATATATCTAGGGTTAGGCAATGGTTGGCATGTACCGGTTTCAAGGGCACTACACTGAAAGTGTTCGGTGGAAATTAGCCAAGACACACTAGTTTGAGATACATTGAACGATTCTTAGTACAGACGTATAGGTAAATAATACTTCAAACATAAAACATGTGGGTACAGGGGTACAATATTGTTCTTGCCTACACACCTAGAATAAGGAGGAGGAGGTGCATCATGTTGTCCACCATGGTCTAAAACTTCATCGTAGGATGGCAGACCTGGGGCAGTTATCGCAGATAGTGGTACTGTTTCCGTGGCTGGCTGGCCATCAGCTGCCATCCTTACAGGAGCACTGAAGAATAAAGAATCAACACCAATTTTCTTCTCTTCAAAGGCCATGGTAACTCAGGTGTGTACATATTTAACTCGTGTGTAAATGTACCAATAAGCAAAATATGACATAAAACAAATGACCGATTGATGTAATACCTTTGGAGATATACACGTACACCTTGTAAGCAAGTCTAACTTAAATGTATTAGTATCTCAACAACTGCAGGAGTACATTGACAACTTTCACTAGCACAAAATAAAAAATAAGCAGACACTTACTTTCCCAGCCTTCTCTGACTCTTTCTCCTAGCTTTGTAACAATAGATGCCAAGCACCGTAGCAATGGCAGCAGACAGCAGAACAGCCATGATACCTGCCACCAAACCCGACACGTCTACTTTGGGGGCAGACTCTGTCAATGTAAAGGTAAGTTTCAATCAGCACACCAATTTATCAAAATGGTTACATTTCATGCTGTCCATACCATGGAAGGCAAAAGACTACATTTATTGCCACACAGGTATTACATTTTAAACATCTAATTAGGGTTAATGTCTGGAATCCCAGTCCAATAATTTTGTAAATACATTTACAGTCATGTTCAACTTAGACAACTTGAGGATGTCATCGCTAATGTTCCTATATTTCCCAAAAATATGAAGATGTTAATGATTATGGAACTATAAAAAGGTAAATACTGTTACCTTGACTGCTTTTGTATGAGGCCCAAAATATGTCCTGGATGTTGGAGGTAAAAAAAACAATAATTAGCCAACAGTATAAATAAAGGTCAAATTATTGTCCATTTAGGTTACTCTCATGACAGTTATATACCTGAAGTATGACTTAATGCATACAAAAAGACTTAACGTGGAGTCAACGACAAATAATCAAAATAACGTAACTCCTGTTTTGAAATATAATATGGTGAAAAGTAGTACTATTATAAAAAGTCCATATAAATTGAAAACATTTTGTAAAAACATCACACCGTTTTTGTTTTGTCCTCAAACACCTCCCTGGCCTCTTCATAGGAACACACTTCTTCTTTACATTCCCTCTCTAGGTTGTCTGGAACCACCAGCTCAAGGTCCCAGCTATTGTAGAGCAGCGAGCGAGACAGGAAGGTGGTTGCTGAGCTTTTTTCCAGGATCACTGAATACATCACCCAGAACCACATCACACAGCACACTCGTGTGTTAAGTGCATTTTCTTAAAGTGACTTATTGGAGAAGCAATGAGACATTCTACACAAAACATAAACAGCATGCAAGCTAAAGTTTAAAAAAAAAAAAGAGCTTCATATTGAATTTAAATTTTATTCTCAACATTAAACAGCTAAGTAAGAGGAGGAACCCAAATAGAATTCAACTTGCCTTCATTTTGGTTGTAGATAATTCTTGCCCGAACCAGATGAAGCAGAGAAAGAATGCCAAAACATCTCTCTAAAAAGCCTTCCATTTCGGAACACTACAAATCAAATCTAAATTAATATTCATAAACAAAATGCATACATTGTGGCATCTTGAGAGGCCAGGTCTCAGAGGGGAGATACATTAGTGCAATGGACCCACCAGGGACTACATTTCAACAGGGCTTCCTGATAGAAGACTATAGGACACAAGGCTGATTGAGCCCTCAGAGATTATTAGGACCAGCTGTAACCTTTTGGAGTGGACTGATCAGAGACATGGCTAGGTTTATAGATGGGCTTTTGTGTGTTGGAGTCCTCTGTAAGGAGAACCTTATTTTGTGAACTGTAACTCTCATCACATCCAAATGCAGGCATCGGGCTGGTATTGGAGTAAATGTCAAAAACAGACATAGCATAGAAGGCACAATTGATTTCATAAACTAAGCAATGGCGATACAGACAACATGTAAGAATTGTTGAGGGCGCTTGCAAGTTTTGTAGCCTGTGCCTGCCAACACCGCCAACTCTTTTAAAAAAGGGAACCCTGAGCCAAGAAGGGACCAGCGCTTCAGACACCAGGTGTTCCAGAGCAACCCGTCAGACCAAGCTCAGATTAGTGATGTGTTGTTCATGAACGATCCATTAATTTTGAACAAATCTTTAAAACAACTTTGGACTAACAAGACAAGGTTACAAAAAACGCACATTCATGTGAATGCGCTAATAGCAGGTCGGGTGAACCTGGGAAGATTTTCCAACTTGATAAGCACCTTTCCTGGGTATGTTGAACTTCCTTTGTGGTTTGGCTTCTGGTATCAATTTCAGCTAAAAGTAGAATTCCCTGCTGTGGCACAATTTTAACGTATTCACATATCTGGGCACAAAGAATAATCGTTTACATTTTATTGCTGGCCCTTATTCGATGTTGAATGTTGTAAGTACCATTGAAATATTTGCATGGCTGTCATAAAAGCACTTGTTGTTCAAGTTTATGTTTGCATTGGTGGTCTTTGCAGGGTCGCCCTGCTTTGCTGCCGAGGCATTCATGTTGAGCATCGACAAAAAGGTTGTTAGCAACGACATCGTATCTTTTGTCTGCCTTCTGTCTGTTTTGTGAGTTACCGCAGCTTCCACATACACTACTTAACATACTACTACAGTTGAACTACGATTAAAACTAGAGTTCCTCCAAAGATAAAATGTGTTCCTCGTTTTAATGTTTACAAGAAAAAACTATTATTTGATTTCACCTCTCCATTGTGATTTCTGTACTTGATACAATTTATATTTTATTCATTTAGGTGTTTCTTCTCAATAAATCCAGTGAAAACGCACCACAGTCAAGTCGACAACGAAAACAAAAGGACTCTGTTGCACCCAGAGTTGTCCCACAGATTGCAGACCTCACAGATCAAGAGAACACATAAATATCATACTAGCTAGTTGATTTGGTGCATTATGTTAAAGTACATTGCACATTGCTTATACTCCAGATATGTTGTTAAAATTGTACCAAAAGGTTCATTTAAATTTCTAAAAGCCAACAATTCCTTGGAAAAGTGTTTGGAACAGTTTGTAAATTATTGAGTGAGGTTGATGGATGTGCGCTGCAAACAAGTGGAGGTGAACTTAAGAATTCCAGTTTTTAAGTGGCAACCCCAGCTGTCGGTAATTTACCGTTAACATTACATTTTTTACAGTGTAGTTTAGTATAGGTAACAGAAAAAACGTTCAGCCCTCAACTGTGTTTTCCGGTCTGAGTCGTTTGTTAAATTTCCATGTGAAAGCTCAGCATAGAAAAGATCAATGTTTAGTTCACCATGGATGTAGTTACGACTGCGCCATAGTTGTGACTCACTTACTGTGATAATTGAGTCACCTAAAAGCAGTTGCAATGAACTCCTTTACTAAAACTTGATGTGTTGTATTTAGCCAAAAAATCACAATACTGATATAATTTCAAGACGTATTTATTTTAATCAAGTTGCCCCATACAGTCAAATAACAATCACACTTGAACTACAACTAAATCCCACAATATTGCAGTATAAGCTGTGTTATATAATAAACTGGTTGTTTGATTTGATTTAGCTGTTAAGTACAAACAAAGAAACAGACCTAAAACCAGTAATAACTTGCGAACTAATTAGATCATTTTTGTTTTCTATGATATGCCTAGCAGTCACGTGAAAGGTGAATTAAATACTTGAAAGACAGGACAGGAAACGGTAGTTCACCTCTCGACCTGGTCTTCGGGTCTGTCTGAGAGATTTGTTCAAAAGAGTAGTTTACCCCTTGAATGGGTCTTCTGGTCTAAGTCTTTTGTTCCCTGGTTACTTGATAGTTGTTAAGGCTAGGCACGAGAGATCAGGAAACATAAATTTGCAGTTCACCCTTAGGGACAGAGTCTTTCATTCACTTGTAAGATGACTGCTTCATGGATAAGTTATGACAACATTCAAAAGCGTTATTGATTTTTCGATTATTAAATGTCAGTTCATGTTAGTTGATATGAGATGGATATTAGGGATGGGCATTTAAGACTATATCACTATACTAAAGTAAGACATTTTATTTACTATAGCTCCATATTTCGTTTCTTTTTTAGTTTTCAGTGACTCTAAACCGCTGAGTTTAAGTTAAGGCTGAGACCAAATAGGTCCAAGATTGAGTCAAGACCGAAACAATTAAGTCAAAAACTGAGTGTGACAAACTAGGTCTGAGCACAAAACAAAACTGAGAACATTGAATGCGATTTCAAGACCAAAGTTGAGTACTATAGCTTTGCTCAAAAGCATACTGAGAAAGAACATTGACAAGGACGGGCAAACACCCACAGGCTAGGGGGACTGCTGGACATAGTCAAAGATGCCTAGGGAGAGCAGCCCTGTCCACTTTGCATGCCACTCACATGTTCAATGAGTGAACAAAGGCAGAGGAGGCCTTTAGTTATTGTTGACTGCCAGTACCAAATAGAGCCCTGTTTCCCCAGCTTCTCTTAGCAGACTGTTGCTGAGGCGTGAGAGCAACTATGCCACGCTGAAGAAGTGAGTGACTGGTGGTAAATGATCATGCCCTGTTCTAGCAGATTGTTAACAGTAATACAAATGGGAGGGTGACAAGATTCTAATAAAATGTTGTTGTTCACATGCCTGGCCACCAGCATGGTGAACGCAGATAACGTTCTGCGACGGTAGGGCTTTTGGGGAGAAGTTTTCCTAAATGGAGCCAGAGTCCCTGGAAGAGGAATGTATGGCATCATAAGGGTCCAGGTCCTGGAGAGGGGGAACATTCCTTTAGACTAGTACCCATCAGAAACTACATCTCAAGATGGCCTCTTGATAGAAGACTACAAGATCCATGCTTTAATGGGCCAGCCAATTGGAGTGTTGCTTACGGCCTTGGATATATAGAGTAGCCATTTTCTTTGTTTTTACATTTTTCTTGTGGGTTGGTGATGTCAGGAGAAGAACATTTTGCCAGAGATAACATTTTCTAATTTGTGGGGAAAACCCTATGATTATTGTATACTCCTTTAAGACTACTAACTTTAAACACAGCAAGTTAACAATTGAAACACTGTTAAAGGCTGTTTCACACCCGTGAACATTCAGAGATCTTGCATTGTAATGTGGCCATAACAAGCTATAATAAATTGTAGATTGGCCAAACATATTTATCATTCCTAACCTATGTGCATTTTTAAAAGTAATTTTATTTATTTGCATACTGACAAGGTTCTTCATTCTCGAGATTTGACCCTTTCTTTTTGGCTCAATTCAAATACAGTGCATCTGGAGAGTATTCTTACCCCTTCACTTTTGCCATGTTTTATTATGTTACAGACTAATTCCAAAATGTATTACATGAAAATAAATCTCAACATTCTGCACAGAATGTAGCATAATGTCAAAGAGAATAAGTTAGTTAGATAGTTAATAGTTAAAACTATTTGCCAATGTATCAAAAATTAAATATCACATGTACATTAAATATTCACATCCTTGACGCAATACTTAATTGAAGCATCTTTGACAGCAGCTACAGCCTTAAGCTTATCGTGGAAATGCAATCACATCTGCATGGTGGAAATGCATTTCTAATTTCTTCTAATATCTAGTTTTGTTTTTATTTTAGACTGAAACATTGATGACCATGCAAATAAAGCGATTCATGTTTTTATCGTAGATTATAAACCAAGATTACAAAAAAACAGGTGGTGATCAAACCCATGCAAATTATGCCATTAGTGTTCTTAGACTGAAAAACGAGAACAAAACGTATTAATGCAACAAACTAATGTTTGGGTTGATACATTAATTTGAGAAGACAAGGCCTTAATGCAATGCTAGGGTAAATGTATTTTACACTATAAATGCTAGATCTAGGCGCATTTTATCCGTTTGAGTTTTCAGCCTACAGCAGCCCCTGGTGGTTCTAGTGTTAAGTAAAAGTGAAGTGCAGGATTGGACGCGTCTATGAAGACCAGAAGTCTAATATGTAGGGCAGAGCAGAATTTTGAGCATCCTGGCCACTGTATATTCCTCGTGTTCATTGTATGTATTCTCCAAACAATGCACCATTTAGATTGGGATGAAGACATTTCAAATTTTCCAACTTATTGCACAGATACAGAAAAATTAGAACTTTTTTTTTTGTTCGCAGTAGGTCTAATACAAGAAATAATTGACGGAACGTCCACATCCCTTACCCCAATAATTACCCAGAAATGTAGTTTAAAACTACCACGGTTGGTTTTTCACTTTTACAGTGTTACAAAAACTGCAATCCCTTCATTGCGTTATACATTATGGAGTTTGAACTTTATTAGAATTTGCCCGCTATATATTTCCATACTTCATGTCTTAGCTCCCCACAACAAACATTTGAGTGCTTGAATTCACAATTTTGCACTCTCAGCTTTCACACAACATTTAATTTAATATCTCAGCTTTCCTAATGTCACAAATTATCCTTAAGTGAACGTTCTACCACATAGAAATAACTTTGAATCCAAGAGGGCCTATTTTACTGGTTAGGTATACTATCTACGTCGCGTCTCTACGGGGTGTCAGACAATAGTTTAAGTTGGCAAGAGTCGTAGAAACAACTAAGATATATTCTTAAGACTTGTTGCTTATGTGGCCAAGGAGATTGAGGAAATCCTCACCTTACATTTTTAATCACCCTAAATTCACCTATGATGGAACAGTAGTTTATAACGACTAAGCTACTCTGTTTCAGAATGATTAATTTTGAAAAAGCTGGTTCTTCCTTACCTGTTGAGTATTTTTCGACGCCTTAGACTGTCTAAAATTCCCCTCTATCTGACAACTTCCAAGGCGTGATACTTGTTACGACACTGTTTGAAACATTTCATTTACATTTAACGTTAAAGTAAACCATATACATACGGTATATAATAGTTTTAATTCTAGGAGCCTACCAATTCATGTTTTTTCAGGAACAAGTCCTTGCCTATTTGTCACTCCCTAGAAATACCTGTTGGACAACATTGGAGAGCCAAGGGCTTGTGTGTGTACAATCATTCAAATCGGATTTCAGGCAAGGTTCAGTGGAGTGTCTGTGTGTGTTCCGCGCGCGCGAGCAAACTGGAGCGTATGTCACAGATTGACGATCACAGATTGAAGATCACCGCGACACGAATAGGGACCGGGAGCAATTGAAACGATTGCTGGTCTTTCCCAGTGTTGTGCCAATACTCGAAATGTGTAATTAGTTAGTTACTCGTTAACGCTTTAAAAAAGTTACCTACTTTACAGATTACTTCCTTAAAAAGATAACAAACACATCTGTCTGCAATTTTTTCACTGTCCCCCCGCCCTGGTAAGGTATTTCTTCCTCTTTGACGTAGTTGCACGAAGCAGGTAGTGAGAACAGACGTGTGCGTACGATCGGAAAGCATAATTGAACTGTAGTTAAACATTAACTTTTTTTCTTTTTTCACAATTCAAGCTTTTGATTCGCGGCAATAATAGTTGTTCAATCTTTCTTAGTCCCATTACAATAATTTAGAGGAAGGTAGGTCGATTTCTTAAATTCAGCCATGACCTACCTCATCATCTAGATAAGAGCTAAGCAAATGCTATATTAAACATTGGGATACAAACTAGAACCATTGCAAGCCTAAGACAAACTGTGTCTTTGTACAATTACTTATGTGTATCAAATATACGAGCAAAGCAGACGCAGCATAATACACGCAAATTATTCTTCTCTTATAAACAACAGGACATGTGAGACTCGTCCTCGCACTAGCCAGCAAGCGCCTGGTGACCTGGTCTTGATCCATGATGCCTGGTCGGGCGCCACCCTGTGGGCCCACCACGTGCAGAACAGGCAAAGCTAGGGACAGGGTATGCATCAATCCAGAGGGTCTATTCAATACCTTTTAAAACATTTTTTAGGACCCTTCCCATACATTTTAAGACTTCAGCACACTTCAGACAGGGTAAAGAGCTCGGTCACCCGGAGGGAGCTCGGAGTAGAGTCGCTGCTCCTTCGCGTCGAAAGGTGCCAGATGAGGTGGTACGGGCATCTGATTAGGATGCCTCCTGGGCGCCTTCCTTTGGAGGTTTTTCGGGCACGCCCTACTGGTAGGAGACCCCGGAGTAGACCCAGAACACGCTGGCGAGATTATATATCTCGTCTGGCCTGGGAACGCCTCGGAATCCTCCAAGAGTATCTGGAAAGCGTTGCTGGGGATAGGCACGGCTGGAATACCCTGCTGAGCATGCTGCCACCGCGACCCGGCCCCGGAGAAGCGGCGGATAATGGGGGGATAGATGGATGGACTTCAGCACCACTTTGAGCTATAACCGGTTACACCAGTGACGCACTTTTACTTCGAGTTACTATACACTGATTGAAACTGCAAAACTAATGAGACTTTGTTTGCGATAACCTCTAAATTACTTCAATTTATTCACTGTACCTTGAATAGATTAGAGCTCTATTTCCCTTTCTCGCGCCATCTTCTCTAGTTTCTCTCCTTGGAAAAACCTGCCCGTTCGCTCTCCCCTTCTCAAATTGTGCTTTGCCTGTCACATTCTCTCTATTTCCCCTATAAATAAGTGTTTATAATAGTTTGCCTACAATGTATGCCATCTTTAGGTTTATTAAAATTAAAATTTGAAATGGGTTATATTTAACGTCAACCAGATTTACTGTATTTTAAAGAGCAGCTTGGAGGAAACAATGTTATAAATACCAGCTCTTCTTTCTATTTTTTCTCTCTTCTCCTCTCTAGCCTAGTGAAGAAATAAACTTTTCCTGACTTTTGTGCATTATTTAGCCCCCTTCCCGATACACCAATTTAACGAGCCTGACACGATACCATAGATTCCATGTAATTTCATATGGTACCAATACCTTCGCGCTATCTTAAATGAGCACGCTAGAACCCATGCAAGTTGTTGACTAATTACTTGACGAGTCTGCTGAATTCACGGCGGAAAATACTAATAGCAGCGCGTTGGTCAAACTCAGTGACAGTAGAAAGAAGGCGCCAGAAATGTTAGACCGTTTTATAAAACGTCACATTTCCCAGGATTAGATTGAATCGTCTACGCAAGAGAATCCCACACGTGCCACGCGATATAAATATATTTACGCAAACCTTGATCGTACTAACTCTCTGTACAAATGGTTTAGGTTCACATTGAAACACCCATCCATCCATCCATCCATTATCAGAACCGCTTATCCTATGCAGGGTCACGGGGGGGCTGGAGCCGATCTCAACTGACTTTGGGCGAGAGGCGGGGGTACACCGCAAACTCCACACAGAAAGGCCCTCAGGTGGGAATCGAACCCAAGACCTACTTACTGTGAGGTAACAGCACTAACCACTGCACCACAGTGCTGCCCCACATTGAAACAGTTAAACAAAAAAATATCCTTTTTAAAATCTTAAGACTTTTTTTTTAAATAATTGAAGAGTCTTAATTTTCACTCCTGCGTGGCACTGGGTCTGGAACCTAAGTCCTGGAGAGGAGCTGGACTTTACCTTTTCCAGAGTCGCTCAGGGTGAGAGACACCAAGCAGGTGTGAGGATCCTCAGGAGCCCCAGGCTGAGTGTCCCTGTGTTAGTGTTCCCCAGAGATCAGGTCAACAGATCACCACCTGGTCAGGGGAGGCTGCCGGACAGACCCAGTAAACCTAAACGTATGGCGAGTATGAATTGGGAACGTATTGATGAGGCCGCTGTCCATTAAGTCTTTCACCATCTCCAAAAAAAGATTTTGTGCTTCATTCATTTTCATTTCATGGTAATTTTGATCTGTTAATATGGAATTCGGGTAGGGCATGATCAAATCCTCCATTGTGGAAGTGGCTGCTGGGAGTTATGGTCAGAAGGTCATCAGTGCCTGTCATGGTGGCAACCGCAGAACCTGTTGGTGGACACCAGCAGTGAAAAAGGCTGTCAGGCTGAAGAAGGAGGCCCAGGCTTGGGGGGTCGGCCGACATAGGGTGAGAGGCCGGGGGGACACTTGGACAGGTCGCTGGTCCATCGGAGGGCTAACACAAAGGGACATACAACAACTAACGCACATTCACGGACAATTTGGAGTCACCAATCAACCCGCATGTTTTTGGACTGTGAGAGAAAACTCGAGTACCCAGAGAAAACCCACGAGAACACAGGAAGAACATGCAAATTCCACACAGAAAGGCCCTCGGGTGGGGATTGAATTCAGGACCCGCTCGCTGTGAGGCAACAGTGCTAACCACTAAGCCACAGTGCATCCCCAACTAGACAACTTGTTTTTTTAAATTATCCAAATCAGATTGCTAAAATATTAATTAGGTTCAAATGAGAAAAAAGTCATGTAAAGAGAATGGATTATATTAAACTGTTTGTGGAATTGGAAAATGGCAATATTGGGCAAATACATATAACAATAGGGTATTAAAGCCAAAAAAAGGACACTCTTAGGTGACTTTGGTTCCAGAAAAAGGCTTTTATTCTACAGATCTCGATACTGGAGGTAAACATAAATTTGTTTTTCGTCCCTGTTTTAGTTCTTTGTCAAAGCATATGTTCTTCAACAACTTCACTGTCCATCGCTTTCTGATGAAGACTTCTTTCATTACCTTGAGAAGGCCTGCATTCTTTGCTGCGAAGACTGTTGCCCCCTCTCCTGCTAGTGTGACTCCGCCCATCTGCATTGTAGTGTACACCCACTTGGCTTTCCCAGCTGTCCATTCCTCTGATATTCTTCTGCCACTGACCAGACTGTTGGTGTGAACCACACAATCCTCTTCTACTTCCTCGATTTCCCCGTCCATATACAGATTCTAGGCCCCTTTGACAGGAAGTCTTTAAGGTACTGTGACTTGGTTGAGATATTGGCCATTTGTGTACAGAAATTAGAGCCTCATGGTGCCTTACGTTTGTACATTCCTCTTCCTCTGTTTTCCTAAACTGGCTTCGCTCTGAAATCTCATGGTTTTGAAGGCCAACGTTATCCAGAAATTGACCCTTTACTGGGGTTTGGCTATTGTAGGAGTGGCTCTTTTTTTCTGACAGGGACAGTGTGAGTTTGTTCAGGTGTTCTGTAAGGTGGGCAGGTCTCCCACGTTGTCGCTCTCCTCTTGCTCCTCTCCTGGGCCCCTTCCACTGGCCTCTCCCACCTCTGTGATGATACGTGCCAATGGACTGCTGGTTCTGTGCTGTGGTAACTTCATTAGTGGAGACATGCGGAGAGCAAGGCAAAAACTGGCTCGGAGAGGCATCGGCATTCTGTATTTTATTTTCTGCGTCAGAAGGTGCCTACAGAAAAATAAAAATAAATGTTTTTCATAATAAAATGAAAGGACTAACAATTTAGATTATGATGTCTTACCGCATTGACATGGATGAGGAAACGATTTGATTCCACCTCAGGATCAATTATACCACCATTGGCCTTCTGTCGTTCCAAAAGCTTCTGAAGTTTACTCCACTTCCTTCGAAAGTCTGCTCCTATGACTGTTTCTTCGAGCTGAGTAAAGCATGTCAAATCAAAGCAAGCTTGTGTTATTGGATCAGTTTTACTTTGTTGATCAAAAACAATAAAAAGTGAAGAAAAAAAAATTACAATACAAAGTAGATAGAAAGAAAGTACAAAATGACAAACTCCAAGAACAGACTTACCATTGGAGGGCAAGGAGCAGGAGTGCACAAAAGCTGATTGACATCATAACTCAGGGCCTCTCTACACACTGGGCATACAACAGATAGCTCCTATGTGGCCAAATGCATGAATAAATTAAATGAACGCATTTAAGTGTTTGGTATGAGATAGTTTAAAACAAAGCATTAATAAAGTAAACTCTAAATCTAGACACTTAATTGTATGTTATATCATGCGGTTATGCCACACTCCACAAACCTGTTCTGTTCTTTCCCTTGTTTTGTCCTCTTCCAGCTCCTTTTCCCTCTCTCGGAGCTCTGTTTCAGAGTGGGTGATGTAACGACCGAGGCAGTGAGAGTGGAAGTAGTGGTAGCAGCTTGTCTTTGTAAACACCTCTCCTTCCTAGGGAACAGGACGGTATATCACTTTTTGTTTTTATTGCCAAAATGGGGAATCAAATTCAAAGAGGAAAACACAGAGGTATTGGTGTCACATGACTTTGGTAGGGCTGGCGCGGTTATGATTTTATCTCACCGCAGTACTTGGACAACCCTCCACAACGTGTAGGCTGTTGACCACCATTTGCTATACTTCACCAGTGGAGCCAATTAATGCTTAAGATTCACATAAATGTCCCTCTTCACATGCCACACCTACTAGCCTATTCTCATGCTGCATATGTGCATTAGCTTCTAGGAAGCGCAAACTAAAATGCCTCTTTACATGGTCTATCCACCGCCAGCACTTGCGGATTTTGAGGAAATAAATACAGTAAAATACAGCGGCTGTCATTATTACCATGTCAACCTAAACATTGATAGGAAATCATGAGTTAAAGTACTGCAAGTAAATCCATCCACCCATTATCCACCGCTTATCCGGGGTCGGGTCGCGGTGGCAGCAGGGGTATTCCAGCCGTCCCTATACCCAGCAACATTTTCTACATCTTCCGGGAGGATTCCGAGATATTCCCAGGCCAGACCAGATATATAATCTCGCCAGCGTATTGTTGGCCTACCCAGGGGTCTCCTACCAGTAGGACGTTCCCGGAAAACCTCCAAAGGGAGGCGCCCAGGAGGCATCCTAATCAGATGCCCGTACCACCTAATCTGGTTCCTTTCTAAATAAAACTAATGTCACATCAAAAGTTATATTATCAACTTATTTGTTATTGTATTAGTCATTTACACAGTATACTAATATTACTGTATTAGTGTGAAAGTGACGCCCCAGCAGCTAACGTTTACGAGGATCGCTGCTGTAAACTTGACTGAACTACAGTGCAGTAAAACCTTGACATACTAGTGCACTAATTTACCACTACTCCGAGTTACGAGCCGTTGCTCAGACAATTTCTTACTTCGACTTATGAGCCTAGAGCCGAGTTACGAGTTGAGCAAGCGGAGCAATCTTAGAGACGCCTCCGCTAGTTGGCGCAGTTAAGCAAGCGAACAAATGCATCTCCCGCCAATCATTCGCTGAATTCATGTGCTTATCTCGTTGTAGAATCATCTCATAGTAATCTGTGTTGTGTTTAGCTCCCGGTTTTTCACTAGTGCAGTTATTTGTTAATTAGAGAAAGAAGATGATTGCAAAGGATAGTGAAAAAAGAAGCAAATGATGTTCCTTGAAATTAAGCGTAAAAACATTGCAAAACATGAACGTGGTGTGAGTGTCGTCGAACTGGCAAGGGAGTTTGAGCGTAGAACGTCAACATGAATAACATCATGAACTATTCTCAAGCATAAGGATGTGTTGAACCAGTTTATTTCTATATCTTTATTTTTAATGTAATTGTATTCAGTTAGTATCAATTATTTACTATTTATACATGTTAGAGATGAAATGTAAAAATTGCATAACTGCGTAACAAAGAATTAGGGTGTTTTGGGGGGGCTGGAACAGATTAGTGGTATTTCAAAATAATTAACCGGGGATTTTTTTTTTGATATACAAGTAAACAGAGTTATGAGCTTTGTGGGGGAACAAATTAAACTCCCATGTCGAGGTTTTACTGTATATAGGGAAGACCACACCCATAAATACAAAAGGGTGATTCTCATAAAATATATGTACTTGGATTTTCCTCTAATGCACGTAACACGTTTCAAACAACAATCCAAAATAGGATGATTTACAATTCAAGTAACACTAAAAAATGGAATATCCTTAAAACACTAAAATCACACAGTAAAAGGAAGGTAAAATAATTCCTCAAAAAACAATTTAAAATGTGGCAGTTAAGACAAGGGAGTAAGATAAGAGAGTATTAAGAAGTGATTTAAAAAAGGAAATTGGGGTGGCCTGTCTGCGATCATCAGGCAGGGAGTTCTAAAGCTCAGGGGCCTGAACAGTAAAAGCCCAGTCAAACTTGCAGCAGAATATGGATTTTGAACTATTACAAGGACCCTACTGGAGGATCTTATGCAACAATAAAAGCAGATCACCAATATAGACAAGAGCTCAAGCTCTTGCTCAAGCTCAAGGCTTTGAAAACCAGCAGTAAAGAATTAAAATAAATTCTAAAACACAGTTAACCAAAGAAGGAAGGGCTGAGGATATTTGTAATGTGGTCTTTTTGAGTAGCCTATGCATTAAAAACCTGGCAAACAATCTTTGGCTGTTGTTCTTGATAATTCCAGAATAGAGTGTCAAAGTCTGGAGGATATAGAAGCATGGATGAACTTTTCTAAATCTCAAGAATCTAAATGAAAAAACGGTATTTTGGAAAATGCTCGTAATTTGCGCAAGAGTTCTAGAGCTTGTGGAACCAACTGACTGGAAAAAGGTTGATAGGTTATGTTTTGATATCAGCAAAACATGACCGCATCCTATCAGGTATCTGCAGTCTACAGTGGGCTTTGCCATTAATAGGGAAGCACCTTGACTAGCACATCTCACATTCTTATGCCTCACTTCCACCAAAATATCTACCTCTGTTCAGTTTGTCACATATCGGACAGGTATTGTTGTATTTCCATTGGCAAAAGTTGACAGTGACAGAATAATGCATCAATATTCCATTTTAACAATAGGCAACATAAACAGATTTGATTGTTTGGTTTAGAACAATCAAAAACATACCGTAAACTCGTAAAGGCAAATAACACAGTTCCCATGCGGAATATTACTCTCCGTTAAGATTTCTTTGGCTTTCTGTGGGTATAGAAAGATGGAAAATATAAAACAATTTCCAGTTTTGGGATAAAAGTTTGGACGAAAACAAATGAGCACCAAAACCAAGTGTATATCAACACCTTGTAATTTAAATACATGAACTGACCTCAATGAGTTGATATAATACTGGTGAACCCAGACAGGACTCTGCTTCTGTCTCAAGACACATCTTTACACTTCATACAAAAAAAAAAAAAAAAGGCATTTAGTGTCAAATATTGACATATCTAGATTTACAGAGTACAAGTACATTAATGAAATATTAATTAGTTTAGTGTACTGGTATGTAGAAAACATCCTGACTCACTCAAAATCCAGAGGCAAAGAAAGTGTGACTTTATTTTACCTGCGAAGCTTGTCATCCGAAAGACCACGCGGGTTATGAATGGAGATGGATGGAGGAGAGACAGGGTACTTGCAAACAGAGAAAGACAAACTTTAATCATTTGTTACATTCAGAGAATCTGTCAGAAATACATTAACTATATCCCTCTTAATCATTAACTGAAATGGTGCTGACAAAGTATTGACACCCTAAATTTTAATCTGTTAATAGCCTTTAAAGAAAATAAATTCTGTCAAGTGTTTCTAATACTCTTTAATGAGATGCCTACACCTCTGCTGGGAGTTTGGCTCACACTTTTACAAACACCACCAGTTCTCTGAAATTTAAAGCACGCATTCTTCATTCCGTTTTCAGATCTCTGCAAAGGAGTTCAATAGGATCGAGATCTGGGTGTGAATCGATTTTATTGCTATTCATTTAAGAGTCTAGCACTTTCTTTTGAACCATCCTTGGGTTGATTATGATCTGTCTTGGGTCATAGTCCTGCTGGAGGACCCATTATCTACGACGGAGCTTTAGGGCGCTCAGTGAAACCTATAGAATTGTATTCGCAAACCCTGTATCAGAATCATATTAAATGCGGAGTTGCTTATTATGACATATCTGTTGTATAGTGATAACATGCTGGAATAAAACTTCTGCAGGTCTCTTTGACGCAGAATAAATGTAGGTATTAAATGAGCGTGTTAGGTTTTGGAAAGCTGAGCATGCACTCAAGCTAGGTGCCAGAGTGAAGTTAGATTACATTTAGTCAAATATGAATAATTATACTAGTAAGAAGATATATTTATATGGAATGCAGCACGTGTGTAAGTATGGGATCCTGTAGGTTATTTTCCTTTTCTGCTTAACAATCAATCTGAGACTGGTTTCAACATTTAAAACTATGGCTTTTGCTGTTTTCCTTCCATGCATAACAGCATTAGCTGACCCAATATTATTTTATTCCATTCAATGACTGAATTGTTTAGTATCTCTTTGTATCTATGGACAAGGACTCGGGTTCAAACTGCGGATGAATGATATGCTTGCATCAATGCAACACCTCGTCATGATTGAAGGTAAAATGTATTATTTTTTTTTATGATATGCACTTTGCTAGTACATGCGATTAGTCACAATTACATTGTGTATTCGATTGACGGCCCAATTCAATGTGTGCTATTCATTAGTAGACAAGCTCACTGAATAATAGAATGAGGCTTTTACTTATACCTTTCTGTGACATATTAGAAAGCAATCTGTTAGCGCTAGTATGCTAATGGGTCGCAAGTACATGGAGGATATCTGTCAAGGGCTATAGAATGTTTGGAACCTCGACACTCCATTCTTTATTTTTGTACTTGTACTCTAAAAATCTCAAATGTGTCAAAGCTGTCAACATTTTTAATTTGAATAAATAATGACAAGATTTAAAGCCGAGTTTCTTAATGTATCTATCACAATCAATGAACTGCCAAATCAATTAGTTTCTTTTCAGCTACGTTAACAAAAAAAATTCCATAAGAAGAATAGATTGTTTAATCACTTGATTAAAATCGTAAGACAGCTGTCTTACTTGTCTACTCCTTATCACTTCAGAGGTGCAGGCAAGTTTTGAAACTGAATATGTCGAGTTGAATTAAAAACTGTCTCTAAATACAGATTCAGCTTTTAAATTCAATGTCAGTTACTAGAGAATGTAAAGCTTGTGAACCTTGCTTGTGAAGAGAACATGTAACGTAGATGAAATGTTGCTACAAATTCGGTTTTAAATCATACTACTCAATTTCCAGTAGTGCGCATTAACTATTTGTATTCAATAACTCAAAACCTGCAGTTTTTATTAAATTGAATGGAATTCAAATTGAACACCATGGGTTGGCTATTTGGAAGAAAAAAATTAAGGGTCCCACAGTTTTTGCTCACAACTGTTTTCAATTTGATAAGTGTCAATTTATAATTGTTTCTGTTCCCCCACAGAAAACAAACTGTTGTGTCTACATGGTGCCGTAAAACACTGGTGTTGAGGTATACGGTTTCTGACAACACATTTGCATTATGACTGCGCTGATCATAAAAATAAAAAGTTAAAGAAAACGAGGCAACTTTGTCAACTTCTACATTGCCACTTGAATTATAGACCGTAGAAAAATGGGCACCAAAATGGTGAGTGATAAGGCAACTATTACTATTATCTAAAGCAGTAATTACTTATGTATAGCTATACATATTGCACAATCAGGAATAATGATTAAAAGCCTACCTGCAAATCAAGGGTCAAAGTGAGGGTGAGTCGGACGAACTGAGAGATTGAGTCTTGGGCTGTGAGAGGGTAAAGGACCAAACTGATTTCCAAACACCTGGAGAGAAAGTTAAATGTTATAACAAACAATAATAAATACTAATACTAAAATTAAATTAAATACCAAGTTGTCTGAACAATCCCCTCAAAAACAGCAAACAGAGATAGCAGTGGCCGGCTATGAAAATGTTCTTTTTCCCTGAAATAATTTAAGAAAAAAATAAATATATATTGAAAAAGAAGGAACGAATCAACCAATAAACAAAAGAATGAACAAAATTATTAAAAAGAGAAAGAAAGAGAAAAGGGTAACTCCGATAGAAATGGTCATAAAACTGGCAGCAAATGGAGGAGGTTGCACACCCACCAACCTACATAACCTTCAGTATCCTAGATGGCAAAATTAGACTGTTGAAGTACTTAAGTCTTATGAGGCTTTTTTGTCATTTAGCTCTAACACATAATTCACATCACATCTGTATGTAGGTTTAAGATAGCAAGTTTGGTTCTGGATCGATGTGCCTGCAAGTGTCGCAGTTCGTTTGGTAGGTTTGTCATAGGCGGTATTCAATAGCTCACAATGGAGTGCTGATACCAGAGCCCAAACTGTCCACTTTGGGCACATCTTCTTCATTTAAGCCTCTCCCATTTCTACCCCAAGCTCTCCAACCCCTACATCGAAAACGATAAAAAATAGAAGCACCACGAGGAGAGATTGAGGCATAAGCAGTGTGGTTCCTAGGGTGGTTTGAGCTACAAATTGATCTAATGCCAAACACTTAATTTTTTGCCGGCTTGGTTGTGTTATGTGCAATTCTTTACCCTTGAATCACACAACTTTTTGTTTGTGTGATGGCTGGTGTGTTTACGTTGTGATTGCACTATTCAGATGTCGGTAACTTCAGAAGCACATATTTTATTTGTATACTTGTTTTTTTATGAAATTTTGGCACATTTACATAAACTAGACAATACCTTCACACCTGCATCAACATGAAAATGGTGTTAGACAAGATGTCAACGTGGACTAATAAAGTGTTTTTCTTTGTGAGATGTAGGTTGTAGGATTCTCAAACGACAAAGATATATTAACCACGGATCTGGGCTAAACCTTGCATACACAAAAATAACACAACAATCAGCTCCTTCTGGTCCACCGTACCACGCCCTCCTCACACCACTCATGCAGTCAATAACAGTGTGCTATCCCTCTTGCTTAAAGCATCCACATATGCACCTCTTATATATCTGAAACTAGCTGTTTCACTGGGTGTCCCCCAGGGGTCTGTACTGCGTCGGCTTCAACCCATTTTAAAGTCCCTTCCATTATACATTATCTAATTCCAGAACTTCTTTCGACTCATACCTGGCATATTCCCTCTAAATGTACATTGCCGTACATATCACCGCTTGTCTGTCTTGCTTGTTCATTTTTAACTTCGTCATCAAGTGCAGATCACTGTTTTTATTTTGACTGCATTGTATTACTATTCGTTAAAGGGTTTCTGACTTGCAATCTAGTGGTGTTTTATGCTTTATAAGGTGTCCTTGGGTGTCATGAAAGGTGGCAACAACAAAATGTTTTGTTAGTATAATAATAATAATAATAAAGCTACCATCACCCAGAAGAAGGATGCAACCTATTGAAGGGTTCTCGTTTTGTCAAAAAGTGTATTACAAACGGGTCGACCCATTCATATTTGTTACCAAGTCACTATACTTGTTAGTTAGCATGTGTATATAGGCGAACTACAACACAACTTGTTTCCAGTTTTTTGTACAAACTTCAAAGAGATCTACCAGTATTGCAAGGCATTAAGTTAGCCATCTAATTTTTTATTTAAAAAACTCCTGATTGGCTTACAACAAAAAAGATGCCCAGGCAAGCAGAAAATAATGTGAGATTTGAAATGTACGACAACAAACTCTGTTTATGCTGGCTCTTTTTTTGCTTGTCACAATTATTTATTTGATCATTGCAGTGCCTTCCACGACTACTGGTGACGTATTTCAACGGTTGTTCCAATTTGTAGAGCCAAATCTCAACCCTTAGTCCTTGTGACTCCGTTTCAAAGGGAAGTCCAAAAGCAAAACAAAGGGGTTAGTACCAAAAGGATTAGGGCCAAGGAGTGTCAAATAGGTAACTGGGTTTGGGCCAGAGACTCACTTTGACCTAAATTTAAGTAAAAGGCCTTTTACCTTTGCACGGCAATCAAATCTCAGGAAAAGGTTTTCGGCAAGGTTGGCTGCCCTGAATTGTTGCTCGGGGAAGACATCTCAATAACATCTAAATGAGAAAACGAGGTTGTTGTCGGTCGTGACTTTGGATGCTTCCATGATGTGTGATACCAACTTTCAAACATCGAGGAGAAGCGTGATGGTCTAAGGGCTCTTTTGCTGTATTCAGAGTCGGCGACTTGCACAGAGTGACTGGCAACCGGAACCACTATGCAGTGCCGTACAATACCCTCTGGCCTATGTCTAGTTGGTCGGAGGTTCATCCTACAGCAGAATGATTGAAAACAGTCCTCGAAGCACAACTACCTTTGAGGAAAAGTAGATGGTAGACTTCAAATAATGGAATGGCCAGCACAATCTTCAGACTTGAACACTATGGAGCTGGTTTGGGATTAAGTAGACAGAAGGGTGAAAGAAAGTGAAAAGAGGTTCCAGAACGATCGTTGATTTCTATTGCAGAAAAAATGCGAGTGTAGTCAGCCGCCAAAGGACAATACACGAAGCACACAGCAAAGATATCAAAATAGTGGCTTCAGGACAACTCCGTGAATGTCCCTGAGTGGCCCAGCCAGAGCCCAGACTTAAATCTGATTGAAAATCTCTGAAGAGATCTGAAAGTGGCTGTGCATCAACGCTTCCTATTCAACCTGATGGAGCTCGAAAGGTGCTGCAGAGAGGAACAGGAAAACCTGCCCAAAGATAGTTGTGCAAAGCCTGTGGAATCAAATTCAAAAAGACTTGGAGCTGCATTCGCTTCCAATGGTAAACAAAATGTTTAAAGTACTGCGTGACGGCATTGAATATGTAAATTTTTTATGAACTTGCAAAAATAAAAATAAAAATTAACATACACACATGTATGTATGCATGCATGCATGTGCTGTATAGATCATGGACATTTTCTCAAAGGAGGTAAAGTCTTCTTGTTGAAGGGAGATGGTTGGGTAGGGCTTGCTGGGTTGAGGAGGGAAGAGAGGGAGGAAAAAAGCCACACTTGGATTGGTAGGAAGAGGCTTTAGTAGTCGAGACAAGCGAGCATTAGAGCAGCATTAAAAAATAGTAGCTTAACCTCACAACATATAGAGAATCTTTCTGTACATTATCACAGACATTTGTAGGAGAGAATCTCAACAAAGCTCTTCATAAATGCTTAGTGAATGCTCTTATGTAATGTTGTACTTTGACAAAGGTGAAGATTCAACTACCTATTTTAGTGCATCTACTGTGAATGAAACAGCTAGAATTAGTAGGATTACTTTTTGTAAGGGGAGCTGCCATTAACAATATTCCATCCGAGTGGCCTTACCCATCATCTCTCCTGATTACCTGCAGCTCATCCAGGTAGATTGATTGGAGCACCTCAATTTCAGACAGCACACTGCAGATTAAAAAGTATAGCTGGTCAACAAAAATAACTACTGCATCTCTGAAAATAAGAGACAACACAAAGCCACCTGTTTTATTGTGTATTGTTTAAACCTTTACTCTTTCAGACAGTATTAATTTGTAGAATGTATTTGTTTTCAAAGAGACTGTAATTAAAACGTAAAAATTCCTGGAATATAATTTTTAGTGCTTCTAAGATACTGGTCTTCACATCACTTTGAGTATAGATTTTTTTATTAGGGATGCTTCGATCATGAAATTCTATGCCTATACTTATAGTAGCAATTTGGCCGATAGCTGATGTTTTAGGCCTATTTTGTTTGTGTTATTTGAGTGAGTTTGCTGCCACTGTGACCCGACCCCGGATAAGCGGCAGATAATGGATCTTTATATTAATGATGAGATTCAAATTATATGATTAAAGAAAACAGTGTGCGGCCTCATCTTTGGAGACATTTAAATTATTGAGGTGTATGTATGTCAGATTGAAGAGGTGAGCTGCTATTCAACTATTAAATGAGCAAAAGTCTAGTGTGGAAAATTTCACACACTAACTTCGCTTAATACTGGTGTTATGCCAAAAATGTATTTAAACACAAATTAAATCATTCAAAAATATGAATTGACATTTAATAAGTCAAAGCCCACACTGAAATGTTACCGAACAACTGACATTTTCTTTCCCATTTATTATAAAACAAACATACAAGCAGTACTGTCAACCACGCAAATTGATGCGACATAAATATTGGTCACTGCCATTGGGGAAGGCCATCTTTTTTGCCGATAGGCCAATAGCAGTCAAGTTGAACATCGGCCAATAGCGTTGTACGGCCAATGCATGCATATTAGATGCATCTCTAATATCAATTTAATAATGCATTTTATTTGTATAGTGGCTTTCTGGCACCTAATTATGATTCACAAGATAGGCCTACATAGCAAACATTGTAACAATGAAACTGATAGAGCGAAGAACCGTTCAAACTAAATTAAGGGGGGAAAAGTATAACAAAACAGTCTAGAATATTATTAGACAAAGAGGGGCAGTTTCTAAATAGTTAATTAAGAGTAGGTTAGGGTGAAACTAAATTAGGCAGGAAATAAAGATTGAAACTGAAATGGAATTGTGAATTAAAAGGCAGAGTTCCAGAGTTTAGGTGCTGCCCTAGAACATGAAAGCTCCCCTAAGTTTTAGCTTGGCTTTGGGAATGAACAGTTGAGGTTTGTTTAGTGATTGGTGTTATACTTTAGTAAGTCCTGCCACCACAAGCAAGATTTTGAGATCTTGTAAAGCATGTAAAGCAAGAGGAAGCTGTAAGGAGTGCTAAAACGGTCCAACAAGCCAAGGAATGGCAATGAATGAACCAGGTAAGAATAGAGCAGAGAAATAAATGACCTGGAAGGACTGGAATCCACAAAAGTTAGCTTCATTGTTAGACAAATCTTAGTGTTGCTACATTAGTGCAGTCGTCCACATCGCGATGCATTGAGGAAATGAGAACTTTCCACATCTCTAACATTTATCATATACATCGTCCATGAACTTCCAGTTAGATAGTTTCCAATTGAGTTGTGGCCTCTCCGTTGCAAGAGAGCACCAAAACTGAAGACCTGCATCTTGCCCTTGCACGGCAACTTGCAAGCCTATAATTTCAGGGAAAGACTCACAGTATTTGCATAGCATGCCTTGGGATCAAACATGCTAGCACATATTTGACTATCCCCAAAACATCCATTATTGCCATGTTACCTGCTACAGACCCCTCAAGCTACCAGTAGCAACCCAGGATGTGAACCCCCAATTCAGGGTTCCTAACCGGAGACCCTGGAGTAAGCAGTCTTTTGCAGCATCAACGGCTAGAAACCGCCTTCCTAAACCCATCTGGGGGAATGAGGAGGTGGGCAACCTGGGGCTCACTACCTGTCCACAGGGACAACACACCTTTCTCTTCCTTTCCGCCCAGTGGAAAAGAGAAATATTGACATTAAACAGACCCCAGGTTCACTGAGCTAAGGCTTTTCAATATTCCCACCACAGTGTTCAGGCAGAGGAAACACTCGTTCTAGTGTCCTCTACATAACTTCCGCCTCAACCCCCAGAGTGGGTGTGTTGGAGAGATGTGGAATTATATTATTAGAGTTGCTGTTAAGCACTGTTCCTTCAGGCCACTAAACCCTGTTTAACAAAATGTCACAATTGCATCTAGGCAGCCAACCAAGGACTAATTGCTTTGGCATAAGCTTTACAAAACAATATAATTAATAATTATCTGTAACACCATGAGAGACCACCTCTATCCTGACAAGTCTTCCAGTTCCTGTCATTGAAAAACAGTCCCACAACATGACGCTCCCACCACCATGCTTCATTGTTGGGATGGTATTAGCCTGGTGATGAGCAGCGCTTGGTTTCCTCCAAACATGGCGTCTGTCATCTATTTAGAATGCAGGCTTGGAAGGGCAGAGCTATCCCCAAAATCTGAAATTTCTCCGTTGAGAGACAAATAAAGGAATTCTGAAAACGTGTAGAGCACCAGGACCGCAAACGAGACTAATATAGATTTACAGTAAAATTTATCAATCATATCTTATATCCGAATGGGTCGTGGGTGGCCTTTGTTGTTTTTAATTTTGCTAACTTTGTGGCATGTTACCCTGTTCTGTGGGCATGAAACTAAAGATGAAAACAGCTAATAGAATTAAAAAACTGCCGACACACTAGCTAGCTAATTTATCTAACTTGTTAAGTTCATGGAAGTGAGTTACGTTGCGTGGACACGTTATCCATGCCATACCCCAGATTGAATTTAATTAAAAATTGGATGGATTAGTTTTCAAGTACGATCATCCGAGGATAAGTTATTTTAAATAGAATAGGCTGTCATGCCAACTCAGTTGTTTCTGATCTGGACAGTGTCTTTACTTAAGGTTTAAATGTGTAGATAGCCTGGTTATGTTTAGTTGGTGTCGCTGTCATGATGCAGGCTTGCATGACATTTTGTTGTTTTTGTGTGGTAGGAGGGTGAACGGTAGGGTCTGCTGAATCTGGCTACCTTGTCCGTTTGAACTGGGTGGTGGACGTGTTTTTGCTAAGAAATTTGCTGTTTTTTTGTAATACTCTGAGCTGCTAGCTGCTTTCTTGTTGGATGGGCATTGTTAGCCTGGTAACATTTGTAACAAGTATAATGCCACAGGTAGCTAGACGGACGGCCCATTAGTTTATTTTTCCGAACAAGGAACGGGACGCTAAGCGGGCGGCCAAGATTCATGAGTCACGTTTCGCTAAACAAAAACATACTTCTTGCCCAGGGTCAGCCTCTCACTTCAGCTGTTAGATCCATGCCTTTGGTTTAGGTTTATTTATTTTTTTCAACGGGCAATTGGTAATAACCTCACGCTGTTTATTTAGGACATCCCCAAACAAGTTTTGGACATCTTATGTCACTCAATCTCGGTTACTTACGCCGGCTAGAAGTGTTAGTTTATAAAACTTATCTCGTATATTATTAACCCCGCATAGCGACATCAGAAACCATACCTGACTTTAATAGACATCAATCCTGATACTGAATAGTTAAAATAGAGCTTTGTTTTTATTATGTTTGTACACACTTGTAAAGAGTGTCCATGGTTCTAAATGTGTTATTTTGTGTATATTTAATAATGAAAAAATATCTACCAAAAGGAGAACATGGAAGTGGTTTATTTCTGTGCATTAGCAACATTGCAAAAAGTAAAATAATTAGAATATCTGGACGTGATTTAGGGCTGACATCTGTCCACACACATATAATCATGTAATATGACTGGCCGCGATAGCGATAATGTTTTGGTATATGAAAAGTATGAAAAGTAATTGGCCAGGCATGCCCTACGGTTAGGGTTGAATTTTTTTTTGAATTAAGATGTATAGGCCTAGTGTTACACAACATTGAACTTGAATAATACACCCCTCTCAAATGACATTTCAGCTTCATATAGTGTCTATTTTCATTCACCACAATTTATGAAAACAAATTAGGTCTTTAACTCACTCGCACTCAGCCATTTCTCTGTTGTTTCTCCTGCTTCTAGTCCAAAACGCTGTACTTTCCGTAGCTTGTACACATCGGTTGAGAACGGGCAATGTTTGTTGTATGACATAATCCAATGCGGCGCAAAATTCCCATCAAGACTAGCCGTGTCCTTCTTCTTTAATGTTAAATGGCGGTTGGCAAAGCAGTTTGAGGTGTATTACCGCCCCCTTTTGGACCGGAGATAATGTATTTTCTCAAAATCTGTCCCTGAAATGTAACAATATACCATGTATCAATCACCCGATCTTTAAATTATTCAAATGAAACTGGAAAACGAAAAACAAACAAAACAAGTTAATGTTCGTTTTTTTAGTATGTTTATTATATTGTTTGCTGCTCAAAAAGGAAAGTCTGATAAACAAGCGGTCTACTTTTCGGAAAAAACAAGTCAATATTTAATTTTTCCGGTTTTTTTTCACCAAAAGTAAAAAATATATATATTTGTTCTCCCATTCCCTGAAAATGTGATAAACAAGGGCACTAAAACGACATAAGTCTAATTTACACATAAAACTCCAGTTGCTCACCTCACCAAGCTAAATCACACAGCGACTTCCTACTACTTGTTTAAGACCTTTCAGTAACTCCTTAATTGGGCGGCTGTTAAGTCATCTGTTTAACAAAGTGTATGCATGACAGTACGGCTGATATCACCTTGTGAAGCGGCAACGACCACACGCAGACTTCCGTGGTGTATGATACAGTGGCATTTAATTAAGTCACTTTAATCAAGACGGAGACAATTCAGTTATTTCTTGACAAATGCAATTAACGCTTTTAACGAGCCAACAATGACTGATGCTCCGTCAGTAGTAAGACCACTTAAGTAAAAAAAAAATAAAAAAAAATAGCTCAAGTTTTTTCATTGATAAAACAAGTTTCTCAAACAAGTCCTCACCTCTTGTAGTGTCAAGCATGGCTTCCAACGACAGCAGTTCCTCACCGTGTGAAACTCTGCAGTTATCCCGAAAACGAAAACGTTCACTTGGGCAGTATTGAAACAATTTTACTGTGACTGGTGCCAATACCAGACAAAGTAGCCACCATTCACTCTGTCACAAACTCACTCTACATGAGGCATAAACTTCTTTGCAATTCGCTCGCTCATTACATTGCTTGTCTGAATAACGTGTCACAGAGACCTAGTGAAAGCTGCTTGTTGTGATTCCAAAACACCGCTGAGGAGCATTGGCCTCCAAATCCATCGAGTTAGTATGTGCAAACTCCTGTGAAGACAGACACTAAATCTTTTGTTAAAAAAAGTATCAATAAGTAATGTTTCACTTATTTCTCTAGCTCATTTAACTCTGTGGTTAGATGGCATGAGATACATTAGGCATTTAGTCTGGGCACCAATACCTGAGAGAAAAGGCTCTGACTGATGTTTGTGCTTATACACCAAATGGCAGTAGAGTATCCATCCTTTTTTGAGTCGCTGGTCTGGGTCCTGGAAAGGGTACAATCTAGTGATTCTAAAGTTCTGCAGGGGGACTTCAACGTTCACGTGGGTGACAATGGAGAAACATGGAGGGGAGGGATTGGGAGGAATGGCCTACCTGATCTGAACCAAGCTTCTAGCCCAGGGGTCTCCCGAAACAGCAGATGGGTACCAGGCAGGCCGAAGGGCTGCAGTTTCGGTAGTCAAAGAAGAAACATTGTAATTTACAACAGGGCATGACTGCTAAGTCTGCACCTGCACAACTCACAGCACTGGTTTCTAGTAACCTATAATGGGCCATGTCATTGGTAATAATAAATCCCTCTGTGAAAGAATTGTTAAATAAACGTGATGAAGACATCTTTTGAAGATCAGGACCTTTTTATTAGATATTTGGTAAAGTTGTTAAGCTCACTCAGAAGAGGTTTTAAAACAAAATTCTGTTAATGGTTTAAAACTTAGGAGGCAAAAAATAAACATATCTCCACAATGTAGATTTGTTAAATATTTATACACAATCCAGATTCCTAGACAATGAACCAATGGGAGATTTACAAATTACTGTAATTATTTCCCTTTAAAAGATAACACATTTTGGCATTTAGTGTTTTTAAAAGACCAGAGAAAATGCTTTGTATGACAGATTGGTGAACACATCCAATCGGTCACTGCTTCCTCCAACTGTCAGCACCTGAAAAAGCCAAACACAAACAAGTACAATTGATTGATTTTTTATTAATGTCTGCATTAGCGTTGGGTGTTGAAGAGACACAAGAATTTCATTGCATACTTTTGCCTCTGTAATAGTTATGCATATGACAATAGAAAACCTTGAACCTTGATTATTTGATAAATTATTAAGTTCCCCCATCACGTTTTCCACATGTTATCATGTTACAGTGTGCGTGTGTGTATATATATATATTTATATATATATATATGTATTAAATTAAAACATTCTACATACAAAGTACATAGGTATTCAAAGGCTTTGCTCAATACTGTTTATGCACTTTAGATAGCAATTACAGTCCCAAGTCAAGTTAATGGGGAGACATTGTTAATGTGGTATATTGCCATTACACCTGGAAAAGGAATGTCTACATAGGCATAGAGGACAATTTTCAGCACCCTTCAACCATGTTTCAATGGCACGTTGTGAAAATGAACTTTCTTCTGACACTGTTCTTTCTTCTGACGAGTGACGGCTTTTTTTCTCACCTGGAACTGTTGAATTATTGGATGACTAGAGGTGCTTACACATCAGTGTTAAAACCTGCACTGTGCTGGCTGTGCCATTGTTTCCAATGGAGCTAAGCGTTGGCGCCCAAGTCTGCTTTGCCCTACCCTCAACATCACTCACCGCTCGAAAGTGCCAGTTTGCTCTGCATTCAAAGTTCCGTAATTCAAAGTTATTAACATTGGTTTTGGCTGACCTTCCAAAGTGCAACCAATGGCAAAGCAGCTGTGTGAGCTGGAAATAGACATTGATAAAAATATATACTGGGCATTGTAGAGCAAGCTAAAGTTTAACAAAGTGTTTCTCTTGTTTAAATTAAGGTTTAATCAAAGGAACCTGTTTATGTATATAGCTATGCCAGGTAGATAGTGACAGGGGCTCTGCTTTGTTTGCAGATGTTAGTTTAGAATAAAAAAATCTCACCAATCTGATTATGTAAATCTGCGCTGCGCTTTGCATCTGGTGTCTGCATTATGCTCTGCGCCCTGTGTTGCATCAAATGAAGGACCATCTTGTGTAGACAAACTGCATTAACAGTCCTATTTTGGGTAAGTCTCTACCAGCTTGGTTTGGGAGTGATTTTTGCCCATTCCTCTTGGAAGATTTGCTCCAAGTTGTTGGTTGGATGATGTTTGTGCATCACACCTACAAGCAGTGTCACAGATTCTCAATTGAGATCTTTTCCACTTGGACACTTTGGGACATTAATCTTGTTGTTATTTAAGAACTCTAAAAATAGTTGCTTTGATCTTATGCATGGGTGCATATTGCTGTTACTTCTACCAAGTTTTTTAGCAGACAGAAGCAGGACCTCCCTGTATTATTGTTATTAGAATTCAAAAACACAAATGTCTAACAGATCATTAGTTTTGTGATTGAGAGCCATTAGACCCAGTTTTATATTTGTATTGTTCACTTTATTAAGGTTTATCAAGCCCTTAAATTCATTAAAATAGACCTATACCTATGCTCATTATTCTCCAAAATAATCAATAAAGCTTTCATTGCATGACAATAGCCAACTCTTAGAAAATCCATACCAGGTTTTGCTCGTTACCTTGTTGTGGTACAAGCCTGTCTTGGCTCTCATCAAAATCAATCTGATCGCACTATGTTTACTAGTTAAAGCTCGTTTATTGGCAAGTTTCCCGCTCTGCATGCTCGCAAGAGGCTAGTGGTTGTAAATGTACACGAACAGCAAATCCCACTTGTTAGTCGAAACATATGTTAATGTAGACAACTGGATAAGAGTACTCAGTGTGGTGTTTGGCAAAAAGCTAGTGTTAAACCGAAGACCGTTTTATTGTCAAGATATGCGTCCCCACAGCCCCGCCTCCGTCCAAAGGGTGAAGGAAGCGCATGTTCACAAAATGCTGTCCCCTGAGAATCTGGCCTCACGCAACTGAGATGCTACGTCAAAAAATTACTTGTAAGCCAGTTTTATCTGTAGAAAGTAGTCTTGAAGTGATCGGCAAAATTTAATCCCTGTCTAGAATTTTTTATATATATAAAAAATATCCTCTACAGTCATTATTGACACAATTGACTTCTGTCAATAAGTCCTATATATATGAGATAAATTAAACTTTGAAAGTATGAGCGCTCTATGACAACATAAGACAGCGGAGAATGTTACTGTCAGATAACGTTCCCCTTTCAAAAAGAAAGCTCATGCGTCTGTCAAATTCATACTGCTGACTTGCTTATATTAAGGCTTGTGCAGGACAAGTGTATTTATTATGTTGGACTAATAGACAAAAACCTACAACGAACAAGCTAAATGTCCGCACAGTTTAAAAAAAAATTACCATGATGTTTAAAACCTAAAATGCCTTGAGATGAACTGTTGGCTTCAAAAGACAAAGTTCCTTCAGGCTTTTATTGCTTTAAAAGTAAACTGCTATTCAATTACTTTTGGAATAAACAAAATTTTCAAAAAGTACTCTAAAGCGTGCTTTACAAATAATGAACAATACATTTGTGTTGTTTGACATCTGTTTGTTAGCCAACGTTATTCCTGCTTTGCTTTTGCCAGTAGTAGCTTGCTCCGACCATCAGAATTAATTTTAATTTTAATAATATACTGTAACACCTAATGTTTAAATGCCCCTTTTCCCTCTTTGGAATATGTTTTGAAATGTTGTCCTCCCATCCCTGCATATCCTGGTCCCCTTGCGGATACAGCACCTCAGCGCAGCCCAGCACTTACGTAGCATAATGTTTTCTGTCCCCTAAACCTCAGCACAGACATGACAAACATGATATTCTTTCCCATCCTGACTGAGAAGAAGCTGACAGAAATGTACCTCGATATGTGGGTATCTTAGAATCTCAGCCACACTTTGTCTTATAGTGACTGTTGCTGAAAGAATGCTCTCCAAGTTTAAACTAATTCAAATCTCCCCAAGATCTACTACAGAGAAAGAATGTCTCGGTGAATCATGTAGTCTACACAAACTGTCTTAACATGATGCGGGCACAGATGACTTTGCAGCAAGAAACGCAAGATGAGATGCTGCAGAGGAATGCTAGATGAAACAAATTGCAGAGGGTTCTGTACCAACTTTTTTTGTGCGCTATACTCTTATTTATAATTTGCCAATCTTTATTGGTACATAAAATACCATATTTTGTGTAATACTTTCTTTACAATTTGTTTTAATTAGTGTTTTTGTTTCTGGCTACTGTGTGAACATAATAATTGGTGGATGATATGGCTACGGTGCAATGGAACCAGGTAAATTCTGCATAGGGCACCAAGTTGGTCCAGTACTAATGTCGAGCCCTCATTCTCAGTGAGAGTAACTAAACACGAAAACACATGCATTTATAATGACTACGATTATAATGAGACATTATTGGACTCAGGTCCAACACACAGCAAATGGTCTATTTTATAGAGCTAAAAGTCCTGTGGGAAGATGAAATTGAGGAGGCTTACAAAAGTAAGAAACCTCCCTATAACAAAATAGCCAGGTTGGAGAACTAAGCTGTGCCCAGTGGAATTTGGATGCCGTGGATTTGTGGCAATATGAACAAACAAGTTACCTTAGAGTTAGGGATCTGCAACAAAGATTTGCGTTAGACCATAGAAGCTATATCAGATATGTCAGAAAGAAGTGGCTGAAAAGGAAGGATTCTTTATGCTCACAAAAGTAAAGTACATCAAACTGTAAAACCAATAAGAATAAAGGTATAATAAACATATACCAAATAAATAAAAGTAAAAAAAGTCTTTCCTGCAGAACGTTATTTATCAAGGAACAGAGAAATGTGGGTAATATAATTTTCTTTTCAGGTGGTAAGAATCCCTGTGGGGTTGGCATTGAGAGGTTGCAAGAATAGGAATTAGCGAAAAGATATGCATACTTGGCCGTGCCGAGCATGGATATAGAATGGGGTGGCTCTGAGACGTCTTTGCTCACTGTTAAGCCTTCTGGAGGTGTCGTGAGCTGAAATTAACAAATCATCTGGGATGGACGGTGGCCACTTGGAAAAACCCCAATGCCATATCTGCTCCCAACTGAAGTACATTCTAAAATGTGCTGATCTTGGAATAAGGCATAGTGAATATAATAACATTCTATCCTGTGTATTTTGAAAAGGCTACCTGGCGACATGAGTTAAATGTACAGTGGATGTGAAAAAGGCAAAACAATTCAACGTTAGCCAAAGTCCTAGTAGCTAAATTAAGATGGTGTTCTAGGATCCACTTGGGCCTTGATCACCGAATCATCATGGATTATGGGAACAATGTCAAATGTAGGCCTGAATATTTTCACCAAATATCTATTTCTTGTGCCAAAAATAAGAAAACTCCAAAAGCGAAACCTCTGATCCATAACAACAAAAATTGCCACAACGAAAACGGTGGATTAAAATAAATGTACTGAAAATCATAAGAAACAAATATAGATTTGTGAGACTTAATAAAAAAATTAAATATATTTTATGAATTATAATAAAAAAAATTGCTTGTCATTTCCTTATAATTTTCTTTAGAAATTTTGTTTTCTGTTTGGATTTTCTTTTTTTGGGGGGCATTTGTATTTTCTTTTTTGCATTTGGATTTTAGTTATGCTTTAGGATAGCTTAATTTTGTTTGTGGATTCAGCTATTGACCAGTCACTGACAGTTAATCTGGAGTCGGTCTGTGTGTTCTATGTGTGAGAAAGATGTAATATATGTTGGGTGAGCAAGTCTGGCGCAAATTGGCTGCCGTGGTATCACTCAGACTGGGTGTAGTGTTTGATAGCTATCAGTCCATTGTTCAGTGTATGATATTAACTGGTGAGCTAATTGTGTAAAAAGCGCTTTGAGTGTCTTGATAAAGCGCTTCAAACTAAATAAAATGAATTATTATTATTACTACTTTTGTAAACTTACGACAGAAATCTCATTCCTTATACCTGCATGCAATTGGTCAATTTAGACTATTTGGGTGTTGCGTTTTCCCCCTTTTAGACTAGTCTAGTCTTCTGTTTAAACGTTAGAGATATTAGTCGTTAGGGAACCTTCTATGTCTTCTAAAAAAATATCTTCAATGCCCGTGGTTACTTAACTATAACATCTCTTCTGTGAACTAAATTAATTCATGTAAATTTTAATTAAATTATTTAAACTAAAGTAAGATATAAGACATACAGAAACTCGTTTAGACTCTGACAAGTGATCTTTGTGCCTGTACAACTGAATATAAAAAGTGCCTCAAAAAGGGAATGTCAATAACATGGCCTGCTATCCCAACATTTACCCATCATAACCGAGAGAACACATCTTGACACAAAAGACAGAGTCATTGTAGCAAATGACAAAGACAAATCTGCGCAACATTAAAAAATAAAATGAAGTAAAAAATAAAGAAACCTTGGCAACATGGCCAGGTTTACATCAACAAAACACACAACATACAATACAACCGCAGATTTCCATTATATAATACTGGGAAAGCCAAATGTCGACAACTTAAGACTGTACAAATTACAGAAGTTGTTGAGGTCTAAATAAATCATACTGTCAAACGAAGTACTGAATCCTTTGGATCTCATCAGGTTTTAATGCATTTCGTTCCATGGACATTGACTATCACGGACCTAGTTAACAAATAAAAATCTGTAACCTGCGCTCTTGGCCCCATTGCCCACTTCACTGGTCAAGGCATACCTTCACTTAATTGCCCTCCGTTGTACAATATAATTAACACTTTCCTTAGCTCTGGCATCCAGGACTATTGTAATGGCTCCCTCTATGCTCTTCCGGCAAAAGCAATAAACACAGTCCAAATACTTGGAAAACTCTGGCTGCCAGAAATCAAATTCTTCAATCAAAAGAATTCTGCATCATGTTTAAACTTGTGCTAAATACCTACAAGGTACTACATGGACTGGCACCCATCTACATTGCTAATTTCCTCCAACCCCCAAATCCAACTTGCAATAATAATAATAATACATTTAACTTGTAAAACGCTTGTTGTAACACTCAAAAACGCAAAATCCCTGCTCTTTCGATCCTGGTCATGTATTAGTCTCCCAGACAAACTTTGCTCCATGCTGCACCCAAGCTATGGAATTTCCTCCCTGCTAATTTAGCCATTTTTAAGAACAGTGGAAAAACATTCCTCTTTATTCAGGCCTTCTCCTTATCGTATTTAATCATGTCTGATTTTGATCCTGTGTTTAAGCTTGTTACAATGTAACAATGCTATTCAACTTTTACTTATTGTACACATACTAATCAACAATCATATATACATATATATATATGAAGGTCTGCAATTCAACACTAGGACACCATCTCAGCAGATATAGTCCCCATGGCTACAAATTTAGCTTTGATTTGCAAATATGCATATAGGTGAATGCTTGTAACTTAAGAGGTAGAATTGTGTTCGGTCCAGCAGACAGCAGACCAATGGAAGTGGTCACTTCAAAGTAAATTTTTTGCTGTTTGGGCTCACCCTGTGTTCTGTGCTGTTGAGGTTGAGTGCCAATGTGTTGAGAGAGTGGGGGGTGCATGGAATCAGTGCTTTGACCTCTCCACCAAGGAGACAATGGGAGACACATTGGCCCTCGCCAACTGACAAAACCTGCAAGAGAAAGTAAAACGTGTTTGCATATTCAAAACGCCAAATCCTTAATAATAATAAGCATAATCCATTCTTTAAATTTTGGGGGGAGGGGGGGGATCTTACAATATCTTCATAGAAAGTTGCTTGTCGCTGACAACCCAACAGGGGGAATATCGAAGTGGGAGACATAGAGCGTAGGTGCCAGAGAGAAAGGGAAGGCCCTCCCCCGCAAAGCTGTTAAAAAGAAAAAGCACAAAAAGTAGATCGGATTCAGTGAAAGAGGAAAAAGAAAATTAAATAACTAATATAAAATAGGTCTCTGTACACTGTTTACTGTGGTGACTTCTGTAAATATTTACTTAATATACAGGCATTACATTTAAAAAACCTCCGTCATGTTCACAGGGTCTGAATGCTCATTTGAGAGTTGTTGCTCATAGCTTACCATCCAGTCAGAACCAGTTGCAAGACAGCTTATCCACTTGCCATACTGAGGTCTGGCACAGGTCTATGTCATAATGAAATGGAAAGATGACAGAGAGAGTGACAATCAGGGCAAAATGTATGCTATGTATCGAGGGAGTAAGAAACATAAATATTAAAATCCAGCAAATTTCTTAATTTCATTCACAGTTCTTATTAGAATAACCCCGCCAGGAGTACCAGGCCAGAATATTTTAGGAAGCTGTTTCACACTTGGCTTGTTTGGAGCCGTTTCGGAACCCGGAGTGTGTCCGTTATCATAAAAATGTTGGTAGGTAAAAGGCTTAACAAATAAACAGTTAGCTCGTGGCTCAGTGCCATGTGTGCAGTATAAGAAATGTAAAGTAATCTAATGCAGAAAGTTCTGTTATTGGCCCCAAAACATGACCTGCAGCTTTTACATTGCTTTACAATATACAATTACAGTTTTCTCCAGAAGTCAGAGTGAGCTTTGATAATGCAGTACTGAAGCATTTATCTGTGTCTGTTATAATAATAACACTGTAATATCTCATTTGATTTAGTTTTCAGTGCTTTTCTCGATAGTCAAAGCGTGTTACACAAATTGGTCGCAAATTCATAACACAGAAATAACAATGAATGGACCAACAGCTATCAAACACAACACTTAAGACACTGACAGACAGTTTAATTGGCAGTGAATGGTCAGAGCACTAGTAAGAGGATGATTTTTTTGATGATGGGAAGAAACTTAAGTTCCCTGAGGAAACCAATGCAAACATGGGGAGAGCATGCACACTCCACACGAAGGCCATCGGGTCAAGTGGGGTTTGAACCCAAGACCTTGCAGTGACAAACCAGTGTTAACCACTGAGTTAATATTATGTATGTAACACAATGAACAGTGATAACGGAGAAATTAAAGTTAGTTCGGCACGTCAATACCCATTTAGCTTCTCAGGTGTGCAATAAAGACAAATCTGACAACATAAATATAAACAAGTCCAAAAAGGGGGATATTAAATCCCTCAATACATATCTGGGCCATAGTAATTTCTTCGTTTTCTAGGCAAAAACAGTGTGTATGGTTATGATGGTTCGATTGAGTTACAATAATGTTTAGGGAACAGTCATGTTAGGCATACATTTTCTTAAATCAAATGATTAAACAATGAATGCTCCAAATGTGTTACTTACGTAACGTTTACTACCAAAAACAAATTCATACATTAAGTTTTTCTAAAAGTGACAGTTTTAGTGTCAAAAAAAGGTTTCACATTTAAGCAAGTTGATACTTCTAAGTAGCCAAACGCCATCTTAAAAAAAGTTTGAAACTCCTTTACTTTACTTTTTTACTTTACTTTACATTAGATTTGAAGGATACCAGTGGTTTTCTTTGCACTAAGCTTTTATATAGTATAGCCTATGTATAGGCCTGCAGGCAATGTAACAACTTTTTTCAGTGTTTGCCCATTTTGCCAGGGCACTGTCTTTGTATCCTGGGTTTAGTGCCGCCCATGATGATTGTGATTGGTTAATGAATTCCAAAATTCACCCATGGAGCCAGAGGTTTCTCCAGCGCTGAGAATTTTGAAATAGGTATGCAATCTCGCAAAGCCAAACCTAGTAACATTAAAGTAAATAAATAAATAAATGAATTAAATGTCAGCCCTCTTACCTCATATTTGTAAAGTTCAACGCAGTGCACAGTTTGGCCTGTTCTGTAGTCTGAGGCAAGATTAGAGAGTGGAGACAAAAGGCGACTCAGGATAAAGGTTTTATAAAGTCAGTCTACTTGCTTCAAGATTCATCCCAAACATGTGGGATTTCAGAGCACATTTTATTTCCCCAAGACATTATATTTTCTTACCAAAAGCATGTTCTTTTTGGTACACAAATTAATAAAGTACCTTACCTATTAAATCTCCATTAGTGAAAACACTATATGACATTATGTCTATGGAAATTTCACTCACCCCATATCCTCACTGAACCATCCTCCCCTCCAGAAAGGATTTCTCCCTCCCTATCTCTTACACTCAGACAGTGTATGTAGTCTGTGTGTCCCTGTAACACAGACTACAGACAGAAAAACAGACAAGGATGAACAGAAAACTAAACGAACAGCCATAAACTATAAAATGAACTAATAAATGAATTAATATTAACATGAATTGGATTATTTCCAAGGTAATGTCTCTAACCTTGAAACATCCACTCTCCATATCCATGATGTGGATATTATTGTCTCCCCCACCAACTGCTAGACTGTTATCCTATCATGAAAAGAAAAACCTGTTAAAAAACAAAAGAATAAAAAAGCTTTGCTATTGCACTTTTTGGCACATTGCCATGACTCACAACAGGCAATTGGGACCAGATAGCAATGTCACATGACATTTAACAGTTTTACAGTATTGACAAGACATATGTTGTTCGCAAAGCTTTTTCAATGTTAGTAACTCCTTTCAAAAAAGTTTTGGGTTAAAATATGACACGGGCTGCGGGATGTGGCTTTTTAAAAACATTACGTTTGGTTGCATTGTTTAGCCCCCCTTGTGGGTTTAATGGTATGGCAGGTACATGGCAGGATATGACCTGTGACAATGTCTGTGACATTCCATCGCACGGAAATTTACAAATTAATACAGATTAAGGAAGAATAATAACAGAATAGCAACAAAGTAACAATATAACAGGGGGTGTAGTGTGGCACATTAGTGAAAACACTGAAAAACAAGGGGAGACAGACAGGCCAGGTTCAAGGGAGCAATTACAATGAGAAAGACAATTCGAATAAATTCGTTTTAGTGGATACTTTAAGGATGATAAAGTGTCAAACTGCGAGGTAAGTGGGGGAAGGAGGTTCCAGAGTTGAGTGCAGAACAAATGAAAGCCCTAACAACCATGGTGCCGAGGCGTGAAGGGGGAATGGTCAGGAGGCCAGATCACAAGTGCAGGGAATGAGGATGAGTATAGTCATGAAGGAGGTCACATATATGTGGGGACCAGATTATGGGGGGTTTTCAAGGTGAGCAGGAGAGTTTAGAATTGAATTAAGAGATGGGGTGATGTGGTCACTGGACTTGGTGTGGGTGAGAATCGGAGCAGCAGAATTCTGGACTACTTGTATCCGGTTTGTAGCTTGGTGGGGAGATGGAAATCAATCCGTGAGAATACAAATGTGGGGACCAAGAATTCAACACTTGATAGAGACAGGATCATGCGAAGTCTGTTTGCTATGTAGTGGAGAAGGAAGAATGTGCTCCAAGTTATGGAGTTGATGTGAGGGACTAAAGAGAGAGTGTTGTCGAGGACAACTCGAAGGCAACCAACTAGCAGGGCTTCCGTTTCCCTGCTGTTGAGCTTCAGAAAGACTCATCAAGCCGCTTTAGGTGTAAATTGTCTGTAAGAGACAGCATTTTTTAAAATTCATTACTATATCTGTCATATATAAATACGACTAAACAAAAAAACATTAGTTTTAGCCTCCACTAGTGAACAATCTAACGTTTAGCTTTATATTTTTCCCTTTGTGATAGAAGGTTACTAGAAGTGCCACACTGTCATCAGTCACACTCATATGACTCGCAGCTTCCCCACCCCTTAGTCCTAAATCAGCAGAAATCAATTGGCATAGCTCTCAGATGTTATCCATTACGCAAGCTAGCTCAAATTGAATTAAAGCAAATCGGTAAAGCAAAGGGTTTGAGTTACCAATTTTTCCATGACTCACTTGTGTTTCATACGATCCATGTTTTTTCCCCATATATGCAGTTTCTGTAGCATTCATGTGGGAGGGGTTACGTGACCCAGTGTCAATTAAGTCAATTTAAAACAATGGGCAGAAGCCTGAAACAGATTGACAGCCCTTTTTGCTTTATGGGCCGTTAAAAAAAAAATCTTCAATTCTAGAAACAGTTGTGTTGACCCACAAAGCATGTCGGCCCACTGGGAAAGTGCCCGGTCTGCCAGATGGCCAGTCCAACGCAGCTGTAAACGTTAACATTGCTCCACAGCAAGGAATTGAATCATCAAAATAAAACAATTAAATATTTTAGATGGCCAATGTGCTTCTAATACAACAAGCACCGGTCGACATTTACTAAAACAATGTTAGATGCTAGTCACAACAGAAAGAAAGTAATCCTAAATTAACTCACTTTAGGATTGATAATCATGGCATTAATCTCAGGAATCTCCAGGCTGGATCTGAGCAAAAATTCATTTTTCTTGGTCAGTTACATTCTGTGAAATCAACACTGTCACGTATATGTATATGTTCGGCACGCAATTTCTGGTAGAGAGACAACAAATAAACAAAATCTCTCTGACTCAGTCTTTGCCTCACTTGTAATTTGGTCTTCTGGTCCAAGCAGCTTTGGTATTCTAGAAACAATGTAGAATATAAAATAAGTTATATATAAATAAAACGTTATTTGAATCATCATCAATTATAAACAGTTATTCCCCTCAGTATCAAAAATACATTAAGATCTAAAGAATAAGTACATAAAAAATAGCAATATAGAGAGCTTGGTGTTTATTTTTAACAATTGAGTTGAAATGCACAATATCAAAATTCACAAACTTCAAAAGATTTTCAGGGCCTGTGAGTGTCCAGTACAGTGGGGCAAAAAGGTATTTAGTGAGCCACTAATTGTGCAAGTTCTTCGACTTAAAGATTAGGTCTGTAACATTCTTCATAGGTGCACTTCAACTATGAGACAGAATGGGGGGAAAGAATCCAGGACATCATATTGTAGGATTTATTTTGAACTAATTGGTAAATTCCTCAATAAATTAGGTATTTGGTCACCTACAGACAAGCAAGATATCTGGCTCTCACAGAACTGTAACTTCTTTACGAGACTCCTCTGTCCGCCACTCGTTACCTGTGTGAATGGCACCTGTTTGAACTCGTTATCAGTATAACAGACAACTGTCCATAACCTCAAACAGTTAGACTCCAAACTCCACTATGGACACGACCAAAGAACTCGTTACCTGTGTGAACTCGTTATCAGTATAACAGACAAATGTCCATAACCTCAAACAGTTAGACTCCAAACTCCACTATGGACACGACCAAAGAACTGTCAAACGACACAAGCTACAACATTGTAGAACCTGCAGCAGGATTGGAGGACTGCGTCTGCAATAGTTAAGCAGCTTGGTGTGAAGAAATCTACTGTAGAACAATGAAATTATTAGAACAATGAAAGACATACAAGACCACTGACATATCTTCCGCAATGTGGGGCACCACGCAAGATCTCACCGTGTGTGGTCAAAATGATCACGAGAACGATGAGCAAAAATCCCAGAATAACACGGGAGGACATTGTGAAAGACCTGCAGAGAGCTGGGACCAAAGTAACTACGGCTACCACCAGTAACCCACTACGCCGCCAGGGACTCAAATCCTGCAGTGCCAGACATGTGTCCCTACTTAAGTCAGTACATGTTCAGGACCGTCTGAAGTTTGCTAGAGAGCATTTGGATGATCCAGAAGAGGAATGGGAGAATGTCATATTGTCAGATGAAACCAAAATATTACTTTTTGGTAAAAACTAAACATTTTGTGTTGGAGGAGAAAGAATGCTGAGTTGCATCCAAAGAGCAACATACCTACTGTGAAGCATGGGGGTGGAAACATCTTGCTTTGGTGCTGTTTTTCAACAAAGGACCAGGACGACTGATCCGTGTAAAGGAAAGAATGAATGGGGCCATGTATCGTGTGATTTTGAGTGAAACACTCCTTCCATCAGCAAGGGCATTGAAAATGTAACGTGACTGGGTCTTTCAGCATGACAATGACCCCAAACACACTGCGCGGGCAACAAAGGAGTGGCTTCATAAGAAGCATTTCAAGGTTCTGGAGTTGCCTAGACAGTCTCCAGATCTCAACCCTATAGAAAATCTTTGGAGGGAGTTAAGTCTGTGTTGTCCAGCGACAGCCCCAAAATATCACTGCTCTAGAGGAGATCTGCATGGAAGAATGGTCCAAAATACCAACAACAGTGTGTGAAAACCTTGTGTAGACTTACAGAAAACAATTGATCTCTGTCATTGCCAACAAAGGGTATATAACAAAGTATTCAAGAACTTTTGTTATTGACCAAATACTTATTTTCCTGCATAATTTGCAAATAAATTATTTAAAAATCAGACAATGTGATATTCTGGATTTTTTCTCTTCATATTTTGTCTCATAGTTGAGGTATACCTATGATGAAAATTGGAGATCTCCCTCATCTTTTAAGAGGGAGACCTTGCACAATTGGTGGCTGACTAAATATTTTTGTTGCCCCACTGTATATCTTTCCCTCCCTTCCATCAAACCGCAAAGCCTTCTTGACATTTTTCTTACCCTCTTAATGAGCTCTGCCCAGCTCCAAGCACTGATCTCCCCATTGCCAGCACTTATAAGGTGGGACTCAGTTGAGAGAAGACAAAAGACTGGTCCCTCATGCGCTGAGTATGATAAAAGCAGAGGAAAAAAAAACTTTTAGTCTTATGTTAAGTCACTAATTATTTCCATATAAACTGTGACTGGAACAAGCACAAAACGCCATTGCAGAAATTTGAAAGAAAGTAAGGTAAGTAACGTAAGTAACGAAAATGTACAACACTGAGCAGTCTCCTATGACACAATGACTATTGATTGCTTTGCAATCAAAACTCTATTGAGAACTAAATGCTGTCTGCTCTGATTATAACAAAATACTATAGTCTCGCACTAGGCCCTGTAACTTCTCGGTTTTAAAAGACTAACAAAAAAATAGCCAGGTCTCCTCTTAAGTATTAAGACAGCCCTGGACAGAGGTATTTAATAATCTTACAAACACAAAAAACTAAATTAGCGGCCCCTCAGTTGCTCTGAGTGTGTGAGTAGGGCTTCCTTCCCACAGCCTCCTGACCATGGAAACACCGTCTGTTGCTGAACACAGGGGGGAAGGTAAGTGGAAGAGATTGAATATTAGACATTATCTGGGCTTTGAAGGGGAGATTGCTTTGAGAATTGATCCGTAGGGCTGCTTATAGCGCTCCCTCTCCCTCCAGGAGCTTGTCCGTGAAAGTGGGTGTAAGAGAAACCAAAGATTCTCTGGTGGAAAACCAATACAAAAGTTGGGGTAGGGGAACAGGATACTATATAGGCACCTCACAGTAATGAGGAAGCACAGGCTTGGCACGAGGGAGGACCTCATTTAGACGAGGGACACACAAGGGCCAAGCAAACCAACCATATCGGTTTGAAATTAAACGAGGCACAGTGAGTCAGAAAGGACACGAAGCTTGGTAGAGAAATTATTCTTGGGTTTGTGCAACAATACCAACTCCAGTCCATCTGGTTCGCTCAAGAAAAACAGCATGTATGGTCATTTGTGCAAATAAGATCACTCCAACACACAATGTTGTGGTAAATTTAACTTGTTAAAGCCACTTGTTAGCAACAACTTTTTTTAAAGAACTGTAAATCGCTCCAAAATTCAGGAGGGGTGTTTACAGACGTTTTTTTATGTAGACTAAAACGTGAATATCTCTTAAGCTTGTGACCTTTTTTATGCGTCTAACCATAATCCCATTCAAAAATCTCATTGACTTTGAAAGAGGGAATACATTGACCAAACATGTTATATCTCTGGCCTCATTCCTCACCCCTGCAATTGGGCATAAAACGTTTTTCTTACGGTCATTCAGCAGAAGTGGTTCGCTGTACATTGTAGCACAACCCCTGCCCCACACCCTTGCCTTTAACTCTCAAGTACCTTTTGCCTGTGATCTCCTTGACCCCCTGTATGGTTTTTGCTGCTGACAGCTGCATTCAACCACACAGGCGCAGTGGACCAAAAACACATACAAAACAGTAGCTCGGGCCAAGACGGAATTCCGATAACAAATTAAGTCAGGTCACAATTTTGCCAGGCTTGAATTTTTCAGCCCGTTTAAGACCCAAAAATATTCCTGCATATCTAATCACTTAATCACATTGAACTGTTTCTCTTCACAAAGACACTTATATCAACTGTCTATATTCGCCTATATTGCTAGTACTACAAGTTATAGTACATTACATTGTTCAAGATGAAGCACAAACCTGTGAAAGTGAGGATGGGTTTCCGGTTCACATCCGTTGCATCCGGACTAAGCGCAGCAGAAAGGCTGTGAATAAAACATATCAAAAACGTGTATCAAATCAGCTTTATTTATAGATAACATTCAAAACAGGCAGAGCTCATGAAAGTGCTGTACGACACATTCAGATACAGAATAGAAAACAAAACAAAAACAAAAAAGTCCATAGAAAACCACTAAGATGCGTAGGCTAACAAAAATAAATCAGTTTTATTGTTTTTTATTTTTTTGCAGAGACCGTATCTAACAGAAGGTGCAAATCTGATGAGAGGGAGGGCTGTTCCATTGTTTAGGGGCTATGACAGCAAATCAGCAGTCACCTCGAGTAAGAACAAAATCTAGGAGGCACATAGTAGGCTTCATGCTGGGTATCTAACGGTATCTTTGAGAGATGCAAAAGAGATTGGATAAAAACAGTTCAGGTGGGAAGGCAGAGTTCCTCTGTATTACATTGAGGAGAGGCCTCAGTAATGTGGATGTTAGGGGCAGCTAAAAAGGCAGCGAAGAACATTTTGACAGCAGAGGTATTTATCTGGTGGGAACAGCAAATATGGGAGGAGAGATTTTGTGGGTAAAAACCGGCAGAGATGTTTCATCAAGACAGGTGTATATTATTTCAAGATTGTTTATAAGAAAATCAAAATACAGAACAAAATCAAGAGTATGCCCAAGACTATGAATTGAGTCAGTAATGTTTGGTGAGATGAAAGTATTCAATTCAATGCATTAACTCACTAACAGGTGGTTTGTACAGAGAACAGACATGAATATCAAAATCACCACCTTGTGATTTTAATCAATCAAGACACTGGTAGTTAGGGATAATCCGTGATAGGAAGTCAGCAAACTGCGACATAATCTTTCTGTGTTTTGGGTGGAGATACACAAGGGCAATTAAAAGGGGCTTGTCTATCCGACATTAACGTTAACCGCAGTTCAAATTTTAGAACAAGACACCTGGTGTAAACGGTGACGGCTAAAATGGCTTTTAAAAACAACTGCTAGCCCGCGACCAAGGGGTCTAGGCGTATGAGGATAGTCACAATCTGGAGTACATTGATCAACAAGCAACCACCTCGGTTCCATACAACTTGAGTGCGAAGAGTGCTCCCACATCCAACTTGACATGAAATGAAAAAAGTGCAGTCTAATAAAAAGTGCAAGGAAATGACTTGACCATCCTCTCACCTAAATACTGCTATCTCTCCGTAGTTGTTGCCCGCGGCCAGAAAGCGTCCACATGGAGAAAAACTCTGCGAGAAGACTGACATGTGGAGAAGCTATACAACAATAACAAAAAACACTTACGTTAATGTTATATTTTTTATGCTTGCATTGTAATAATATAAATGTGTGTAAATATTAACAAAGATGAGAAGAAGTATGATTCCAACAATTGCAAAGGGAGGGCTTTTAGAATTACGCAGATAACGTTTAACGTTCATGTAAGAAACTTGCATTGTAAGTATTACATTATGGTACGGTCGTGTGGTACAGGAACATGTGGTCGTATTACCTCGACAGGACCCATATCTAGTTTGAAGCCTAAATCTATTTCAAAACAAAATTTTACAAACAAAAAAAAACAGGCAGCGTTTCGGTAATCTCCAATCGCCCAATTTACCGACCCAAACACACCGCACTAGCAGCGTTTGAAATTCCTTTTCCGGTCGCAACAGGACGTTGGTGTCGTTGATTATAGATATAGTAAACATAGATACCGCGTTGGCCAGCTGATGTATGTTTGGTTGTATTCGAAGTCGCTCACTAGTATAGCATCTACTACGTCCTGAATGAGTAGACAGGACAACGACGTTTTCGGTTTATGCCGTTTTTTAATCAACCGAACAGTGAAACGGACCAAATTTGTGTCACTTACCAAAATTTGATTAATAGAAACGAATTAGTACATTTTCATTTTCAGTTCCTACTACTCTAGCGTCAGTTTGAGTACTTCCGTGCAGCCAAGAGCCGTCTTCAAATAGAACATACGTAAATCCTATGACATTAGTTTGCTTCTTTATCATGGGAGAAAAAAATTGATATGTTGCTACAGATGCATTGAAAAGCTCACTGTCTTTGCAGTTACATGGTCCATCCATCCATCCAGTATCAGAACCGCTTATCCTATGCAGGGTCACGGGGGGGGCTGGAGCCTATCCCAGCTGACTTCGGGCGAGAGGCAGGGTAAACCCTGGACAGATCGCCAGTCCATCGCAGGGCTAACACATAGACAGACAACCATTCGCACACACATTCACACCTACAGACAATTTAGAGTGACCAATTCAGCTGCATGTTTTTGGAATGTGGGAGGAAACCCACGGTAACAAGGGGAGAACATGTAAACTCCACACAGAAAGGCCCTCAGGTGGGATTCGAACTCAGGACCTTCTCACTGTGAGGCAACAGTGCTAACCACTGCACCACCGTGCCACCCTGCATGTGGCTTTATTAACATACAAACTTTAGTGTTTAACAGCTATAATTTAAAATCCTGACAAATTGTGTTTGTGTACAATAATATACTTTGAGAGAATTCAATTGTTTTGTTAAGATGAGAATACTGATTGGCATAGTGAGACTCACACATGACTGGGAACAAACCCAAGGCAGTAGTTTTTCAGAAATAGTATAATGTTCACTGTAGTGCCAGTATCTGCTTGTGTGAGCTCCACTTTAGCTGCTTGTGATCATAGTCCCATTGCATCAGACGTGGTTGCTTTAGGTACGCTTTGCCATTTGTTCAGTCTAAACTCGTGTTATGATTGCTTGATTTGAACACACAAGAGCAATTATCTGTTGAAGGGAGACTATGACAACTCATTGGTAAAGTTACCAAACAAGCTCTGATAGTAACACAAAAACATTGTGTTCAATGGCCATCGTTAATGGCAGTGTGCATCTTCAGAAACCTGCCCCTAGAAATCCTTCGGAGCCCTTTTGCATGGCACTATTGTATTGTATTGTGCCAACACTATGCGACTTTGATGCTATCCTTCTCATCAGACCTTTCAAACTAAGTGCTGATTTTGATGTCCCCGGTGTTGCTTGCAGTTAGACTCATATACAATTTCAGGTCAGTTTTAAAATATGTAAGATAGAAGATTTTACTGTTAGTTCACTAGAAATCCAAAACATGAGACATATTAATAAAGTAAGTAGGTAAGTACACTAGGGTCTCTCAAGAATATGTGTCCTGGCTTGCCTGTGACAGTCAGAACTAAGCTATGGCCTCTGGGTTTTCTGAGCTTCTTGGATGTAAAAATAAAACTACCTGTGCCACAAGTGCTGCTGCACTCGGTCCAAGAGCCATACTTCCAGAAGAAATCCGGAGCGGTGTCATTAGAATGTCCCGAGATATCCCTGCTGATTGTGTATTCGTACCGCACTCCAGGGTTGGTTTCCTGGAAAAGAAGCTGGAAGGCACAAGGGACTGCCTGGTTAGTGAAACAACGTGGAGGACAGATCCGTGGTAAACAAACCGCAAAGTCAGGGGGACGTCTAACAAAAACACGTATCAGTGTCCAGTCTTGATATGTTTTAGTTTGTATACGCTACATTTCTGAGAGATTTTACATTGCAAAGTAACAAGTGTACAAAGTGAAAATCATAGTTGTAGTTGTAATCAACACATGAAACACTTGAAAACTAGTAAAAGCAGAAATTGATTTTTTTTTTCAGCTGTTCAAAGTCCACCTACGTACAACTGAAACCTTCAGTTAACGACAGTTTTAATTATAAGTGCTATTTCAAACTGACAAAAACAACAAAATATGGTCATAATAAAATTACTAATAAGGATAAAAAATACAATCAGCTTAAAGTCAATACACTTTGACCCTTATATTTGAACCAACATCAGTTGAAGTTTTACATGTGATGACAGGATAGCTGTCCTTGAGGCTGTGTGCAAAGAGTCTCCAGGAGTGTGAACAAAATGTTGACACCACAGAGACTTTCTGACAGGCATACTGTGTGTGTGTGTGTGTGTGTGTGTGTGTGTGTGTGTGTGTGTAATTCTATGTATTTAATTTAGTATGTATTTAGTGATGCACTTCCTTTTGTCATAAGGGAAATCCTCA
>JAVQJS010135672.1:0-10323 GCA_036024795.1 Galaxias rostratus | reverse complement strand
GTTTGTGTGTGTGTGTGTTTGTGTGTGTGTGTGTGTGTGTGTGTGTGTATGTGTGTCTGTGTGTGTGTGTGTGTGTGTGTTTGTGTGTGTGTGTGTGTGTGTGTGTGTGTGTGTGTGTGTGTGTGTGTGTGTGTGTGTGTGTGTGTGTGAGTGTGTGTATGTTTGTTATTACCTACTGTTGTGCCTCACTGTCCTATCGATCTAAAGGGACACAGTATAATTATGGAGTTGATACAGAAAACGAACAAAAAAATAGATATATCCTCCAAAGCAGCTCCAGAGAGATACAGTTTGTTTTGCTAGAATTATTTTACACAGAAAATAATCTTGTATTCACGAACAAGTGTCAACCATGGAGATAGGTATTCTATTCTTTTTCCTTCTCCATATTTGACTAATCTTTTCCTTTTGTGTTGTGTGTCTTGTGTGTGTGTGTGTGTGTGTGTGTCTGCAGGAGGACATGAACCTGAATGAGGATCGCAAAGCCCCTCTGCGCACCAAAGACCTGAGCACCAAGCGAGAGATGGTGGTCCAGTACATTTCCGCCACTGCCAAATCCGTAAGTGGAAGGACCGCACAGCCAACGACACACGTGCTTCCTGTCTGCTGCCTCACCCAGTGCAGTAGCAGTCGGTCGCAAATCGGTCGGGAACTCCCGACTGTTTCTCGTGACGAGGCGGTGCAATGAGCTTCGTCTGATCTGCCGTCTGCCTCCCTCCCTCCCTCCTTCCCTCACTCCCTCTCGCTTCCCCTTGCACTGGAACCCCATTTTCACCCTTGTGGTCTTTTTCTACCGTTGTTTTTTTTTTTCTTCTCTGGGCGCTTATCAAACTAATTCGGTTGCTCTGTGCACTTTCTGCGTCTTTAAACATTTGGGGGAGGAATCAAGTGTACGTTAGAACTTGTTCCCGCTTTCGACTGTCCCGGTAATCAGAAACACAACACTTTGTATATTTTATCTTCACCGCTCCTTACCCAATAAGAGGCACGTAGCCGGAGAGTTTGATGGTAACCAAAGGGTCTTGGTTTGAATCCTCCTATTCTCATGATGAAGTCCAGGCCCTGCTGCATGTGAGGTTAGGCTCCCATCGAAAGGGGAGGTAATGTGAAATGCACGACCGTCGCTTCAAGACTCTCTGCCGTCCTCCTTTGACATCCTCATTTATTACCATTCCTATTGTTATGGTAATTAACTGGCATTATTAATAATGATGATAATCACAAATGATTGAATTCTTCACAGGGCCCATTATGCCTTATGAACATTGTTCTATTATTCAGATGAATAACATAATCTGTCTGGAGAAAGAATAGGGGTGGGAGGAGGAGGATGGAGAAAGAGGAGGAGGAGAAGGAGGAGGTGGAGGAGAAGGAGGAGGTGGAGCGGGTCCACCCCGCTCTCCCCTTTTAGGAGTAACGAGGGTGTGAAATGGCTATAGATCCATACAGAAGACACAGATAGAAACCCATAGATAGAAAAACAACTTACGGACATCAGTTTGTAGCATGATAGGAGATGACCGAGAGCTAGCTCCGCGCGTGTTCAGATATGCAGGGGAAATGCATGATGCCGGGGCGACCAGTGCAACGTGTGTGAGATCCCGCTCCACCAAAACGGTTTAGCCTGTCACAATCAACACGGCAGGGCGTGGGATTACCAAGGCAATCGGGCGCCTGCAGGTGACAGAAGTCGAGGCGTCTCTGCTAGTGCATGGGGGTCTGGTCTTCGCACTGATCAACTTTTGGAATGATGGACTTATTATAACTTTTGGGATTGCAAATTTGTTTCAGCACCATCACTCTTTTTTTTTATTTTGTATTGTTTGCATAAACATGTACTAACCAATTTGTTTCTTTTACTGACTAGAGGTCTGTTTCTAGATTCATATTATTTTTCAAGCTGACTTCATATCTTTTTTTCCCCCCAGTGAATGGTATGCGAATTGGAATAAAAATAACATAAGAAAAATGTTGTACGGTGGGAAATATTGGAAAATGTCTTAGGCCGTAGCGTTATTCAATTTAACACTAATGTTGTCCTTAAATCTTGGGTAAAGAGAGAAAAACGAAAGACTGCTTTCCGTTCTATGGAATCACTCCCGTTGTGGTTCCACTTTGTATGCCTGATTGATACAAAGGGAGTTTTCCGTTCTTGCAGGAAAATGGACTAACCCGCGCCGTTCATACACTCACACTCTGGTTCACCTCTATGATTTTCACCAAGCCCCCCCCCCCCCCACCCCACCGGATTCTGTCAACTATGCCAAAAGTAGAATCCAGATGGTAAAGCGCGTTTGACAATGCCATTTAGAGCAAAGCACGTCCATGGATAGCCGTCAGCTTTCTATACCAGTGTCCAAGAAAAAACCTTAAGGGGGTGGGGGGGGGTCGGGGGTCAGCGAGGGCCCTGGAGAATGTCATCAGCTTCACCACGCCCCCACATCCATCCTCCTGATCCGTCCACTGAGACGGGAAGTCCATCTATCCCCATTAAGCTTAAGCCAAAGCGCGGTGTGGGAACCGAGGGGAGATTGAATGGTGAATGGAGGGGTTTAAATGTGTAACGAAAGGCGGATCCACAATCGGGGCCCCAGCCATGCCGTGGTCGGCCTGCTTGACTGCATGGCTTCCCCTCTAAAGGACAAACCAGAAAGGCATTCGGTGCTTCTTAACGCACCTTATTGAGATACATGTGACGTTTTTAACACCATAAAAGGGTGAAGTTAAATAGCTTTTGATGAGTTTGCCCCAATTTCATCCACACAAAATGTCTTATTCTGATGTTGATCCTTATTCCACAAGAACATTAGTGCAGGGTAGTTCAGCAAAGTTATTTGCCCAGAAATAATAGCCAATGGGAGTGTAGGGTGATCATTAGTTTGTTTACTTTTTAAATATGTGTTCTCTTCACAGAAAAAAAATTCTGTTTTTCCTCTCCCTCGTGTATTGCAGCCTTCAAAGTCTATAGTCTTTAACCAGCAAAGGCTGAGAACATTTCCCATGTACGGTTAGGAAAGATTAAGAACATTTCCCATGCACTGCTAGAACAGACTGAGAACATTTCCCATGCACTGCTAGAACAGACTGAGAACATTTCCCATGCACTGCTTGGAAAGATTGAGGACATTTCCCATGCACTGCTTGGAAAGATTGAGTACATTTCCCATGCACTGCTTGGAAAGATTGAGAAAATTTCCCATGCACTGTTAGGAAAGATAGAGAACATTGCCCATGCACTGCTAGGGCGCCTCTGCGGGGTCTTTGCAAATTGCCCCTGACACAAAATAGAATATCGAGAAGAAGGGAGAATTCCGTTGCGTTGACCCTGTTTGTTTGAATGTTAGTTCTGATGTGTTTGAATATAAATGGGTGCTGCCTCTGCAAGGCGGTGTGACCCCCCCCCCCCCCGTGTTCATGTCCTTGACCAGAGACTTTGCATGAGCTACTCTGTGTGTCTCTGTGTGGCGCACGCTTCCTTCTCTCGCTGTGCTTTTCTTTCTTTCATTCTTTCTTCTTTTCTTTCTTATGAATATATGCCTGCGCCCATTGAATTGACCAAGCCATGCTTTTCACGCTTATCAACCCATTTCCGTCTCCCATGCACTGTATGTCTGCTAACTCACTAAACGCTAAAAAAAAAGAAAAGCCAATTAAAGCGTTCAGTGTTTTAGAGCAGGAAGAAATCAGTGAAGGCAGGGAAAGGTCTTCGAGGGTGAATCACTGATGCTTTGTCAAGGATGTTTTGCTTTTATCAAAGCCCTTTGCATTAGCTATTACCACCACAAGATACGTGTGCCATATTATTTGACACCTCCTCACAAGATCCAGGTGGCCCTGCGGTTTCCGACACACAGCCCCGCCTTTCAAATGAATTACACATTCCGTTTTTCACCCCCTTTATGTATGAGGGGAAAAAATAATAAGCATAATGACAGGAATAAAAATGGCAATAAAAAGAAGGATGCCGATCGTTAAACGGAGAATGACAACGGCCCGCTCCTGATTGAATGGCAGGACCCCGGTGGTGTGCCTCCCGCTAGTTGTTTCCGCGGCGGAGCGCCCCGGGATGCTCGTTACCATATCGCCCCGACTAATACCTCAACGGCTCTGGACCCGGCGTCACCCGGGAAACCCCGTTTCCTTTCCCTCTCTGCGTCGGGTGAACTGACTGGCGTCGGGGTGTCGTTTCGGGAGTCGCTCGGCGTTTCCTTGCAGGCAATGTGGATGGGTTCCGAGGTTGTGTCCTGTATTTAGGTCTTCCCCCACACTGTTCTCTGCAACTCACTGCTCTTTCGGCCAAGCAGGACAAAGCGTCACCCGGGAAACCCGTTTCCTTTCCTTTCCTTCCATTCCCTCTCCGCGTCGGGTGAACTGACTGGCGTCGGGGCATTGTTTCGGGAGTCGCTCGGCGTTTCCTTGCAGGCAACGTGGATGGGTTCCGAGTCTGGGTCCTATATTTAGGTCTACCCCCCACACCGTTCTCTGCAAGGACCCCTTCAGCCAAGCGGCCTCCGCCCCAGCCCACCCCTCACAAATCAATTGAGCAGACAGTAGAACATAAGTTGGCACGTTGCGGGGCTGCAGTCAACAACACTGACAACGTCGATACAAGCAATGCGGCTCCATTGTCTCTTTTTGACTCGACACGAGGCGCCGGTGACGAGAAGTCACCTTGAAAGTTAGACAAGGATGCCCTACATTCCTAGAGACAGACAGTCAGATAGATAGATAGGTAGACACCCTAGATTCTACCATATGGATTTAGGAGGAAGGTTGTTGTGTGCATGAGTAAGCAGCCTTGAAGGTTTTAAAGTGACTTTATGGCCGTCATAAATGACAGACCAGGTATTCATGCATCACATGCCCATCTAGTAGGGGAGAGAGAGAGAGAGAGAGAGAGAGAGAGAGAGAGAGAGAGAGAGAGAGAGAGAACTGACATCTGGTGACGTGCACCGACTCCGGCAACCTCCCCGTGATCCGTGCCGCGCCGCGTTCCCCGAGTTGGCGGCCGGAGGTCCGCTCAGCCCCAGATTAGAATACATTCGCTCGGCTGACAGACAGCCACCTGCTGCGAGGGAAGGCGCCGCCATGGCCGTAATAGAAAAACACTCCCCCATGCCGTCGCAATTGACAGATAACAAGGTTAAACCCCAGGAACCATGCTGTCTGCATGGGCTCCGCGGCACACATCTGACACGCGAGGTCCACCGGCGATGGCCGCTGATTGATTTTGGCCTCGGACAGTGGCGTTCCAACCCGCCGCGTCACTCCGGTAGACACGCGTTGGTCCGGAGCGAAATCCTCACACAGCCGAGGCGCTGCTACCGTCTGTGCCGGCAGACGTATCCCTAAAAGTACCCGCGGTTATAATAAGCCCAGTTAATCCTCGGATAAGATTGATATTCATGAATAAGGGGAAATCTAAGACTCCTAAGATCAAACACGTCTGACAGGCCTTGAAGCCTTCGCCTACTGACCACATTTGAATCTCGGTCAAAGAAAAATAACAACGTGATTATGTGCCTTCCGCCATTAGGCCGGTTGTTGGTAGGGAGATTGTTTAGAATGTGCTTTTTTGTACTGTGATTATTTGTCTATGAGAGCTGTGTGTAATGTCAATACAAAGTTTGCTGTTGCCTCTCAGTAGTGGAGAGGGATCTCTGGCCTACTAATGACTGTGATGTTTGTGTCTTTTTGCACATTAACTCCTCTTCGCTGACCGCTGCATGCAGATAACAGGAAGCAAAGTTGCGGTAAGTAGCCAAACTTTTTTTTTTCATCTTTCCCTCTCTTTCCCTCTCTTTCCCTCTCTTTCTCTCTCTCTCTCTCTCTCTCTCTCTCTCTCTCTCTCTCTCTCTTTTCAATCGTGCTTTCTGGCTCCTGAGTTTTGTTTGTTCTTCTGCCTCTGTCTCCTTTCCCCGACCCTCCTCCTCTTGACTTCCCTCTCAAATATGTCTCACTTTAGGCCTGTGAATTGATCGTGCCCGTTCGCAAATTTGGAACGGAACGCACAAATAAGGTCGTTTTTATAGAGCAGCTTGTTTTTTTTTAAACGTATTATCAGCCAAGATATTGCTAATGGACTGTAATTTGGTAAAGCTATAAATTGCAGGCATATTTTTCATCCGTGCAAATGGCTACACTTTCAAATGAAAGATTTCAAAATTATACAGCTGGAAAATGAGCCGGGATGCCTTTTGTTGGTTTAGGCTGTTTCTTTCTTTTTTTTAAATGGATTGCAGCCTAACACATATTAGCATTCAAATAGTGTAATACCAGTGATGAGCAATAGTTTTTACGCAAATAATCATAATCTGCAATCTAATCTGTTTATTGGAACATTTTGCATCTAAATGGCTTTCACTGTGTTCATTCTTTCCTCGAGACAGCGCACACACTGAGTACGTATCACTTAATTCGATTTTGGGCATACGCACACACACGCACACTCTCATAAACACACATGCTGAACACGATTCAACGGAAAACAGTGTATTGAGTGAATTCTTTCCTTTTCCTACAGAAATGTTAGACTGGTTTAATTTAGTAGATAGGAACTTGCAGCAATATATTTACATTTGCTGCCAAAGCCCTTGTCTCTCCTTAGCTGCATGAAGACATGCCGCCGCTCTCTTACAAAATGGGCACTCTTGTTTTCGTGTTGTCACTTCCCTTTTCCCTCACTGGCTTGCAAATGGTCCTAATAATCTTTACAAATATACAGTGTCCACAGGCTGCCTGCGCCTCTCCAACCCTCCCCTCCCCCCTCCGTAATACAGTAATTGCAGATATGCTCCGACAATTTCTCTCAAAGTGGCGCTCCGTCGACTATTGTGAGGAGCTGGGCGTGTGTGTGAGGGATTTTTGGGGGGACCGTTATTGCTTTTTGTGAGTGTTGAATTGTCACCTATAATGGCGCTTAATTGCTTTTGGTGCTCTCCTTAAGGATTAAAAAGAGTGCCAAGCTCTAAGGGGTCTGAGGACAAGGGAGAGCGCCGCACTGTGACCTGGCCTCCGCTCTGCCCTTGCACCCAGACAAACCCCTCTGGTTCATCCCTTCTACAGATACGATTTATTTTGAATCAATTGCTTCCCCCCCCCCCAATCTAAGCTTTGCCCAACTTCCCTTTTGTGGGGGGCTTTCTCCCGATGGAAAAGTGTTTAGGTTTTTTTTCTCGGTGTGTGTTAAAAAAAAAAGAAGAAAAAAGTGAAAAGGCCAGCTGTGGGCTGGACATGAAATGGTACATTGTGCTCAGTAAATGGACTATGACAGGCCCTTCGCCGCAGACATCCTGACCGTTCATCCGGGATGCAGCATCGCACTTTGAGAAGTTTGAAACTCGGGGGGGGGGGTTGGGGGCGCATTCGACCTAATCTCTTCACCTCTCTGTCCGTTGCACGTCCGTGACCTGCAGAGAAAGCAGGTAACTGTCAGTCTCAAAAAGGACCCCCCCATACTTCCTCCTCGTGAAGCGAAAGATGCAGAGTTTAGCCTGGTATTCCGCGTGCCAACCTAGGTACGGTTAGCCCCTGCTCGGCCGGCGGGCAGATTTCCATTTTCACGCTGTCAGCGTGGCTGGGGCGCCAGCCTTCCCAAAGACGGATGGTGTGATGAGGGCGGATGGGAGGTGTTTGGAAGGTCCATAGGGAGCAGGCAACACTTATTCCTCTGTCTCAGCCATGAAATCTCTCTGGCACTCAACCCCCCCCCCCCCCCCCGTGACCCCCGCTTTCCCAGGTAGAGCGAGCGAGGCGGGTGGGAGGTAGAAGGGAGTGTGAAGTGGCCGCTAATCCAGTCGGTCCCGCGTGCGAGTGTGTACGCGTGCGCGCCCCGCGCCTTTTGGGTGCCGACTCTCATTTCGCTCACTTCAACCCCGTTGATGGAGCTCGGCGGACGAGGACCCCCCCCCCCCCCTCCCTCCGAGGGGGTAGGCCCCCAGAGATGCCTGCAGGCGCGCCCCAAAACGGCCCGCCATCGAGCAGCGCGCCGGTCTATTGACCGCCTGGAGGACTTAATGGGCGGAGGCCGGTGTAAAAAGCGGGCTGATTTATGTCACCTCCCGGGCCCCGTGTTCTAACCGCGGCGTATTGATGGCCGCCGTCGTGCGTGAGCCAGAAACCAGATGTCCCACTTGCCTCCGCGCACCACTGCTGACGTGGGGGCGGCGCGGTCGGAGTGCCGCTGCCAGAGACAGAGAGACAGAGAGACAGAGAGAGAGAGAGAGAGAGAGAGAGAGAGAGAGAGAGAGAGAGAGAGAGCGGGCAAAGGAGAGAAAAGGGAGAGGGAGATAGCTACTCGCGGTGACCTATTGCAGCCATCGCCTGGCCATGGGAGAGGATCAATAGCCACAGGACTAGATGGCCCCCGTAAGACTGCCTGTTTCCACGGTAACACGTTGGCCCGCTTCAAGATGACTGGTTGTGAGGATGTTGCTCGGAGCATCTCTCTCTTCCCCTCTCTCTCTCTCTCTGTGTGTGTGTGGGTGTGTGTGTGTGTGTGTGTGTGCGTGTGTGTGTGTGTGTGTCAAGGGACAAGTGTGAGCGCCATTGCAGACTGCACACTTAACTTTTTAAAGGCTGATGTCTAATATGTTTGTTTTACATATGTAGGGAGTGGGGTAGGTGGGTGTGTTGTTCTGCTCAGAGACAGGTTGCCTGAAGTGATTCATTGGATCAAAGACCCCCTTAATGAGTTCTGATTGGCCGAGGATGAAAAGGGCAGCTTGACCAGGCCGCCACCCACTAAGACAAATTCCCGTATATTAAGCATAATACAGCTGAGCCCCTTCGACGGCTCTCTCTCTCACACACACACACACACACACACACACACACACACACACACACACACACACACACACACACAAACACACACAAACACACTTAGCCATGGGGAAAAACAAGAGATTACAACACAGAGCATGGCCTGTTGTGTCCTTTAATCTTCTTAACTTCACAAGTGGAGGCTAACGACTGATCCTTTCATATATACACTGGAGAGCCTGTTAAGTTCATCTATGACGGGGACATTTCATATTAATAATATGAATACTATTTATTTGACGGTGCTTTGATCCCCTGGAGAGCCCGTTTGGTTCAGATGTGAACTCCTCTAAAACTACAGGATTACAAAAGGAACGTTGACTTGTTTTGCTGCTTACGTTTGAGAAAGTCCTTCCAAGAAACCTCCTTGGTCTTTCGAGAGCAAAGCTTTGGCTGGCCCTTTCAGGTTTCCTATTAAACCAGCCCACTGCAATGGAACGTGAAATAGAAGAGGCTCCTTCAGCTTCTCAGAAAGGCACGTGTTATCTCCATGGCGACCCGGCCTTCACTGTGACCCCTACCTAACGTCTGAACAACAGCTCAGGACTACAAAATCCATCAGGACGTGCACACACACACGTGTACGCATGCACACACACACAAACATACACATGCAGAGAGACACACACACACACACACACACACACACACACAGGGGCACAAAGATGCAGACTTCAACATCCATCAGGATGGCCAAATGTGACAGCAGAAGGTTATTGGCTGGTACTGCCATGTCTGCTACAGAGCTCACCGTCAGAACAGGTAGCCTGTAGACTCTGGAGCACCACCCTCATGACAGCCTGATGCAGTTATAATCTCTTATGACATGGATATGTTATGTGGTCGTACTTTCGAGTAGTTTTAGAGTTTAGAGTTGATTTCACTTATACGTTCTGTTGTATTATGTTGTCATTTTTGTATTGAAGTGAAAAGAGATTCCTGTCCAATCCTGTCTAGTCCATATTAGTCCAGTTCAGTCCAGTCCAGACACCGTCCAGTCCAGTCCAGTCCAGTCTACTTGACTCCAGTCCCGACACAGCCCTTTCCAGTCCAGTCTAGTCCACTCCTGACAAAGTTTGGTTTAATCCGGTCTGATTCAGTTCAGTCTAGTTAAGTACCAGTCCAGTCCACTCCAATATGGTCCAGTCCAGTTCAGTCTAGTTCATTGCAGAGACAGTCCAGTCCAGTCCAGTTGATGTCTAGTTCAGTCCAGAGACAGTCCAGTTCAGTCCAGTCCGATCCTGTCCAGTCTGGTTGTTTAGCTCAGTCCAGTCGAGAGTCAGTTCAGTGCAGCAGTTTCCCTGAAACATCAAGCATCATGGCCTCCTTGTCTTGCTCCCTCTGTCTCTCTCTTTCTCTCTTGCTATCCCCCCCATCTCTCTCTCTCTCTCTCTCTCTCTCTCTCTCTCTCTCTCTCTGTCTCTCGGTCTCTCCCTCGCTCTCTCGTCTCTCCTCCTCCGCGCGTCCTTGTCTCTGTCACCTGCTCGGCCGTCAGTTCTC
>JAVQJS010135670.1:0-18610 GCA_036024795.1 Galaxias rostratus | reverse complement strand
CCCCCCCCCCCCCCCGGGTGGTGATCGGTGCAGTAGACTGACGGGGTCCGGGCTTGGCCTTGTCTTTTCTTCTCTAGTTGCATGGTGGTGGCACGTCAGGGGTGCAGGCCAGCCGCTGACTCCCTCCTGTGATGAATTTGACGGGGCTCTTTTCATTCGCCTGCCCCCTGGCCGGGCTGTGTTTGTGGTGGGGCTCTCTCTGTTTGTGTTCAACATGGATGACCTGCCCGTTGGAAATCAGCCTTAATTGGAGCTGTCTCACCCAGACTGTTACAGGGGCACTGTAAATGATGTTCCCCTTCAGCCATACAACACCGGGGGTCACTGCACCTGTTCACTACTATTTATTCTCAGTAAAACTGGAAGATCAGCCTTTTCCGGTTCTCTTGCCCCGCAGTTGCATCAATGAACCTATACAGTTAGAATCTTTCACATGGATCTTTTGGAAACTAATCGGCACAATGCCAGATCTGTGCAATGATGCACACTCTGAACATATTACCACAACTTAGGGGGAAAAGTACATTAAACAGTGAATATCAATATCAACCATAAATCAAGTAGTGTGAATTTTATCAAAAACTACAGCGATGCGACTAAAAAAGGTTTTGTCAATGTTAAAGGTTCCGTCATTTAGTCTGTTGGTGTCCCCAGTCTGACTGTAGAAGGAGGGGAAGCCTTTTTAATGGTATAATTTCTGAGCCTATCAAGGGACCAACTTTGACCCTGCGACACTCCTTCCTCTGTGTTGAAATGGCTCTAGGCTGGTCGCTATGTGTTTGCATTTCAAACTGGCCTTGCACCATCGCCCTACCCTTCCCCCATGCTGCTTGCCCACCAACGCACTCCCAAGCACACACCACCAGTTCCCCGTACTCTCCATCAACACATTCACACTCTTGTCGCAGTTTACCTCGCTCGTTCATTGTGTGTGTGTGTGTGTGTGTGTGTGTGTGTGTGTGTGTGTGTGTGTGTGCAATGCTAGAGTTACATTGCAGTGTTGCCCCTCTGTAATGATGACATACCAGTAAAACCATGTTGAAATCTATTAGTGGACACCAAGGCCGGTTATAATTTACAATTCAAAAAAGATCTGCGCTAGAAGTCAGTGTTTGAACCACAGTGCCTCAATGCAAATGGGGGTTTATGTTGCTGAGTTCTTTATTAGTGATTGCACCACTGGACTTTGACAGTGACAGACCTCTGGCCTGTCTCCTGCTCATCTGGCCCTCCTGTCAGGATACCAACCCTCACCCTCTTCTCTGGTTTCCTCTCCGTCTCCTTCATTGCAGCAACAGTGACCTAGACTGGACTGTTATGGCTTAGTACTGACATTTTGTTTATACCAGAAGGGCTGAAGAGAAAGTTAAGTCAAACCTGCCTTCCCTATCTATTCCTGTGAATTTTATTAAAAATAAGTAAAAGTGCAGAATCCCTCTGCATTTCCTAGTACTATATCACCTTTTACACTCCCCTCCTCAAGCATATAAATACAGAAAGTAAAATAGAAAACAAACTTGTATTTCCCCTCCAGTGCTCTGGATAGGGGTTGTAGTGCGTAGCTTCAATGGGGTATAGTGTGTTTACAGCAAGGTTGCCCTCTCGGTCACCAAACCCGGGTCAGTTTTAGTGAAGGTTAAGATTGTGGCACGGGTAAGCGGATCCCTGGCCTGTGCTTAAAGGCGGCTTGTACCCTGGTCCACAGACTGGGTATGGTATGTGGCACCATATTTGGACTGAGGATGTCCTATTTTCTTGTGTCAGTAAGTCACCCAGTTCCTCTAGGGCATCATCCTAACCTTCTCACTGCTTTTTCCAAACCGGTACTCCCGTCGGGGGCATAGCAGATTTTCAGCTAACTGCCAGACACCGTTCCTTTAAGCACCACAGCCAATTCTGTTTGAGGGCAGGTACAGTGAACTGTGATATTTGCTTATGTTGCTGTTTTATAACCTTGTGGTCAAGCCCTTACATCAAGTTTCATGATAAAGTGTTGTTTTAGACCACAATCAAGCTGTGCTGTTGAATGTTGTGAGGGAGATTTTTTTTGTCGTTTTTAATGGGGGGTTATTGGCTGTTGTAAATGTTTAGAGTATGTCCCCCACATACAGTGTGTCTGTGTCGCCTGGAGTGCTCACAGATGGAGCGGCTCTAGTGCAGGCCCATCTCCCCTGTGGCATTAAGCCTGTTTTCCTGGGCAGCACCGCTGGTAGGGAGAGCTGGCCTACACGTGTTCCACCCTGGCTGCATATAGATCAGTCATAATCCATTAGCAGCTCCCTGGAATCCAGCAGGCACAGCACAGCTAGGAGGGGCCAGGGGGAGAGGGTGGCTGGTGGGCGAGGGGGGTGTACCAGAAGAGGAGGGGGATGGGGGAGGGCTCCTTTTTTTCTCCTGAGCTGGCTTCTCTTCTATTAGCCCAGCCCCCTTTTACATGGGCCTGCTGAAAAAGCCTCTTGAATCCCCCCATAAAGCCTGCACAGGGGTGTGCACATTTGTGTGCGTGTGTGTGCGCACGCTTGCCTGTGATATATGGTTTCCTCTCGCTCTCGCTCTCCTGCCTCCAGTAGACTTGAGTGTCCGACACCCCTATTTTAACCCACAATGTGCTGATTAGCTGGGTCAGCGTATGTGTTGGTAGCTCATTATGATCAAGCCAGATTGGGGTAAACTGGGACCACCTTCTGCTTGACCTAATGGGGGAAGAAGGGGGAGGGGGATGCAGGGACAGGAGTGTCAAAGCAGAGACAAGCCCAGACCTGGACCCGAGCACTGATCACTCTAGCTGATTGTGTCAGCCAGCCCACTCCCAGTTGAAGCCCGGGACTATTATAGATTAGCAGTAGTCGGTCGTCTTCTTTGTGATCAGAAAGAATGACAGGGTTGACTGTGTTTGTGACGTGGCGGGGTCCACCTATACTCTGGTGAGGGTGATACTCGTTACCAGTCTTTGGTCACTTGAGTTCCACCCATTGTTGTGTTGCATACATCTCCATTCATGAAAAATGGGTGTGTCACTCAAGCTGCATCCAAGATCCCGGTTTTCCTGTTATGTGGCGCTGAATGTATTTTTGCTGCAACCGAGGAGCTACTCTCTGGGCTTCACCCTGTTACATAAATCAGGTCAGGTCTCTTGGTTGGCAATGGAAGCAAAGGGTACATTTTCACACGTATTTAAGGCTTGAGAGGAATGGCTCTCTGCATTACAGTTTAATCTCTTGTAATGCGGTATGCCTGGCTCTGATCGAGGGCTTTCAAGCTGTAAGTAATGTGCTAGCATGCTCAACCCCATTGAATGTGTCCAGCATAGAGATTTGGTGCTATGGGAACTAGGAGTATTGGCAATACGTTGGAAGCTATCAGATGAAGGCTGAATGAGTTTCTGGACAACTTTACTGGAAATACAATATCCCCCCCCCCCCCATGTTATCCATGGTGGAACAAGCTTTGATTCTACGTGAGGGCCTCCCTGAGAGGATCAGATGGTACACCCGTCACACCCTCTCCCCTCCCCCTCCGTATCGCCCGGCTCCTATGTTGTTGTACCTGCTCAGGTGTCATCTAATACCTCTCCCCAGCCCTGCCATGCCACCGACCCCCACCCCGAGACAATAGGCCAGGGCTGACATTACCATGACCTAATGGAGGTAAGTGTGAGCTTAGCTTCCAAAGAGGGCACCCCGACGAAACTAGAGTTACCTTCTTGAGATGGGAGGAGAGGAGAAGACTCAGAAGAGGGTCCTAGCAGAAGTGGATCTTTTTTTTTACTTTTTCTTCCACTCCACCCATTTGGCTTTTGTGCCAGTAACAGTGGCACGGTGTCTGGTTGAGAACATGATACATGCTGTGTGGCAATCTTTTAGAAAATGAGGAAGAAGGAGGAGGTTGGTGTTTCTCGGTAATCTGTGGCCACAGGGACTGTTTCAGCATCATGTGAGATGCAGTGGGCTGCGCTGGCAATTGACTAATCTCTGCTTTAGGAGTAAACACAGGAATAGATACGTCTTACCTCTGCCTGATACTGTTATTCAGACGGACGTTGTCACCTACATCAGACAAGCAAGGTTCGGCCTGGTCGGCTCATTGTATATATTGTCGTTTTACCCTCAGATGTTTTGTCTGACTTGTTTGACTCTTGACTCTGCCCATGTTGATTAAGGAAGTCCAGACAACCCCTGCTTTGTTCAAGACGAAGTAGGATTCACGTTAAAAAAATGGTGTTAACCCAGTGCTTCAATGTGTTTGCTCGCATGTATCAGTGTCTATTGTGCAGTTTTTATTAACTAGTGATATAATTTTTTTTTCCTGTGTTCTTCTCCCTATCAGCTTTAGGTGGTGTTTGTGTAGGAAGAAAGAGAGAAGGACGGAACAAAGGAAGGAAGGAAGGTGGAAATGGAACTGCCAAATCATGCCAAACAACTGCTGCTCCAACTCAACCAGCAGAGAGCCAAGGGTTTCTTGTGTGACGTCATCATTGTGGTGGAGAATGCGCTCTTTCGTGCCCACAAGAACATCCTGGCCGCTAGCAGCATCTATTTCAAATCCCTGGTACTCCACGACAACCTCATCAACCTGGACACTGAGATGGTCAACCCTGCCGTGTTCAGGCAGGTCCTGGACTTCATCTACACCGGGAAGCTCTCCACCTCCTCCGAGCAGAGCAGTGAACAGAACTTCAGTGCCCTCTTAACCGCTGCTAGCTACCTCCAGCTCCACGAGCTCGCCGCCTTCTGCAGAAAGCGTCTGAAGCGCGGCGGCGGGAAGCCTCTGCCAGGTAAACCCTCCATGCCGGGCTCTCTCAGCCGCCTACGCCTCAGCAACCAACGTCTCTCCTCCTCCACCCCCGCCGGCCCCCACAACCACTTCACCCCCACGCCCTCCGATGCCGACCAGCCGCAACCGGACGAAGGCCTTCGGGACAAACTCTCGGACGACGAGATGTACGTCGGCAGCTCCGGGAAGCACGGGAGCGGGGGGAATGGCAACACCAACGGTAACCTGAGTAGTGGGGGCGAGCCAGACCTAGGCCTGGACCTGTCCAAAAAGAGCCCCCCTCCCCCGGGCACGGCCACCGACGTCCTCAGCCCACACAGCAACTCGCAGGAGTCCCCGCAATCTGCCTCAGTTTCGACAACCAACAGTGCCTCGCTGGATGACTCCTCTGCCACCCTGCCGGGCCTGGATGCGTCCGGCCCGGAGCCCATGGAGCTCACCCCCAGAGCCTCGGAGGATGGCCACGGCCCGCCGGACGATCCCCCACCCCGCAAGAGCTCCCGTCAAGTGGCCCGCAAGAAGGAATGGCCCAAGAAAGAGGCTACGAGACTAAAGGCAGACGAGCAGAACCGGCCCCTAGTCAACGGAGTTATCGTGGGGCCCAAAGAGGTCCGCTCCTCTGCAGGTTGCGGGGGCAGTGGGAGCAGCTTTGCCTCCGACCAGTCCTTCCAGTGTAAAGAAGAAGGAGAGGAAGGGGAGAACGGCCAGGACCACAGCGAGGAGAGCGGGCAGAGTGACGGGGAGACCAGAGGCAGGAGAGGAGGCGGACACCACAGCACCAACTACGTGTACCGCCAGGAGGGCTTTGAGCCTGCGTTTGGGGACAACCTGTATGTGTGCATTCCCTGCGGGAAGGGCTTTCCAAGCTCAGAGCAGCTCAACGCTCACGTGGAGACCCACACTGAGGACGAGCTCTACATCAAAGAGGAAGGCGGGGCGTTTGTGAAGGAGGAGGACGAGGAGGAGGCCGAGGACCTCTCCGCCCCCGTGGCCCCGTCCGGCTTCGGCAGCTCAGAGCCCCGCCCCTTCAAGTGCACCGTCTGCAGTAAGAGCTACAAAGACCCGGCGACGTTGAGACAACACGAGAAGAGCCACTGGCTGACCCGCCCCTTCCCCTGCAACATCTGCGGCAAGATGTTCACCCAGCGGGGCACCATGACGCGCCACATGCGGAGCCACCTCGGCCTCAAGCCCTTTGCATGCGAGGAGTGTGGTATGCGCTTCACCCGCCAGTACCGTCTCACGGAGCACATGCGTGTCCACTCTGGGGAGAAGCCCTATGAATGCCAGCTGTGCGGGGGGAAGTTCACCCAGCAACGTAACCTCATCAGCCACCTGAGAATGCACACATCATCCTCCTAGAAAAACACAACACAAGCCAAAGAACTCTAGGGAAAAGAGAAAAATCTTGCTTTTTTTCTTGCTTTTTTTTTATTCCCATCTCACAAGCAAAGAAGCACGCACATACATAGCTATATTCACTCATACACTTGCAGACACATGCAAAATACATGCTGATTCCAGTTTACAACCCTTCTCTTGGCCAAGAGTATGATGTAGCCGTTGGCCAGAGTGGTGTCTTTTGGGCTGTTGTGTATTGTATACCAACGGCCATGACGACACGCCCAAACTACCCACCTCTCAGGAGATCTGGAGGGATGAAGAATCCCTCTTACCATTTGAGGTCACGTAGCCTGACTTCTTGTCTTTGTTGTAAGTCCGGTCAATGTGAATGTGGGTTCTGCTGTAACCTGAAACCCTACACCTCAATCTCCATTACACCCTCTCACATTGGAGGGTGTTGTCCGTGAGCTTTTAAGAATGGATCCGTAACTTGGTTACTTCTGTCCCATGTACTTCAACAGTAGTTTTTGACCAAAAACTCATGATGTTATTGCATACACAGGTTAACTTTATCCACAACACACACTGCAGGCAATACTTAAAAGATGATTAAGGGTCGTAACCAAACTGCTTTATATCCATATTGGTGGTGAGGTGTGTGAAAAGGGTGTACGCTTTAACTGATGGTCCTCAAAGGGTGTTCCATAACAGGCTTCTGTTGGAAACCGTTTGGTTACAACAGACAAAAACACTCTAACCCACTATCTCCTTCAAAGAGGTTCTCTTAATAAACGGGGATATTTGTTTAAGTTTTGACTGCTCAAACACAGGAGTGAGTCCTGGGAGAAAAGATGAAACTCCTGAGGTACTTGTTTTACTTAAAAAAACTGTAATGTTTTCTGTGAATGTTTAAACTGGAAGGTCTCGGGATGTTTTGTTTTTCTTCTTATGGATGGGGGGAATAGGGGTGGGCTTATTGAATGGGGGTGGGGTGTAGGCTGAACATCTTGTTCAGTGGGTACATTTATTTTCTGTCTGTATAGCTTTCCTCCCCACAAAAAAGATGAGCCTATCTACATAGGCTTGTGACCTCGCTACCTCTGATTACTATTACGAACTGTATGTTGATTAGTTGAAAGTTCCTATGTAATTAATTGTATAAAGTGTGTAGATTACAGTTACTTTTCACCTAATGCTTTAACCTGCCCATCTCTCAACACAGGTTTTTAATGCTTTTAGATATTACGTGATAACCTTGTTTTTAACTGTTTTACTTGTCATAAAATAACTTTGTGGGCGCTTATCTCAAGATGCCCAACCTCAAAATGTACTGTAGCTTCCTTGCATGGAGCATAAATAGTAGTTGGTAAGTTGGTCAGTTAGTTAGTTAGTTAGTTTAGATGCACAGTGTAGATGCACAGTGTTCCAAAGATCTTATGAATGTTAAGGAGAACATAGCTGACTAACAAACATTGCTAGACAAGTTCATAACCAAAGTTGTTAAAAATGTACTTAAGATATATAGCATACTAAATTATTTCACTTTTGATTTTTATTTTACTGTATGATACAAATTATGAATTATATTCTAGGTCCAGACAAAGAAATCCACTGCTGTGAGAAAATCTTGACCAATGACTCTTGAGACTGAGTAGAGTTCTTGTGTGGTTTGCAAGGAAAGCTTGTGCTGATTGGTGGGCTGGTATTAATGTAGACTTGAGACTTAAAGAAATGGTAAAGTCTACTGTGTTTCCTGAACATGTTTTTCTTTTGTTTGTATCAAGGGTCCTTCTCATCACTTTATATTCCCTTACTTTAAACAGGACTTTATTACAATGTATGTGTTCTGTTCAGACCAAAAAAAAAGAAAAAAGATAGTAATTATAATCAAAATTTTAATGTGAAGTTCTACGTTTGCTTTTTAGTTTTTTGAGCCAAACTTTTGAAAGCTTGTATTGAAAGGGAGGCAAAGATACACTGGAAAGCTCAAACTATCTGACATAGCATATTTTTTGCTTGTATTCTTTGAGTTTCCCGTTTCAAAATATGTCAAATACATTGAGTTATTCATTTCACACTATTCTAATCTGGTTCAACACCTTCCCCTTTAAATTATGTTGTCCAATGTATCTAGACTCCTGCAGTCTCAGCTTTGGCTTTTAGACTTTCAGTACAAGTTTTTGGTATAGGCATTCCTTTATTATGTTGGGTTTATCTGTCTTTTAATTTCAATTCCTCCTTATGTTCTCATTTTATGGTCTGTGAAATGTTATCAGGATGCAGCTACAGTCAAACAAGCAATGCTACTATTTTAGGTTACCTGCATCTTGGACTCCCGCTAATATTACATTCTGTGTTTTACTGAAGTAGTGGCAGTTACTTGTTGTTGACTGCATGGCACATCAATGGAGTCTCACCCTGATCTACTTTTGGATTGCAACTCATATGGGAGTCCACAATGCATTGTCTTTAAATTCTAGTAAACTTGTCAGCTCTTACAGCTGTACAACGTAATGTCTGTCATGCAAATAAGTTCTTGTACAGTAAGATCTCTAGCCATCTCTGCAAAAGCTTTGCAGCTACAGTCTTATGCTTGTTTTGAGAAACAAATAACTACAAAATCCAAACTGTGACCATACTACTTCTACTACTCAAAATACTTCAGGGATTCTTCTGCATCTATGAATGTAGGATTCTCAGCTACATTTGTAAGACATAGTATTGTATCGATTTCTCTGTATTTTAATCATGGGAAAAACAAAACACTAGTTTCATATTTAAGAAAAAAAGGGGGTGGGGATACTTTTTCAACTAACACAAAGGCAGCTCAAAACAGAAGTCTACTTTTTAGTTAGAATACAGAATATGTTCAGAAAGTTGTACAAAGAAGTAAGAAAAAAGAAGCTCATACCCAAATCCACATGCTATTTTTTAAACCAAAGCACATTTGAATGATTATGGAACCGTGTGTGGCTCTAAAAAAGATACATATGTATTTATCTCATTGTTTACATAAACTTTTACAGTTTTACAGACCTCAGTTGAGGTCCGGCCAGTCAGAGTGGTGGTTTTGTGTGTTTTTAAAATGCTTATCCACAGAGGTTGCTGCCAAAACAAAAGCATTGCGTCTGAACATGCAGCCTACTGCTACATATTCAAGTAGGGTAATGGACGGGGATTTTGAGGTGCGTCCCCACCCTTTACCAGCTGGCTTTGAGGTGACCCTGACCCCCTGCACCTCTGCCCCCTTGCCTCCCTTCGTATGGGATAGCAAGGGTGAGGGGTAGGGGTGTGTGACACGTCCTAGACATACTAATCAAAAGGCGTCGTTACCTCTTGTCCTTGGCGCTCTGTCTCCATGTACTCATATGCACTCCAGGTTCACCTTTGCTGCCTGGGTCTTGTGTTTGGATGTATTTTAAGGTGGAAGGGTTTTAAATCTCTTTCATGGTACTTCTGATTCTGGTCCTAGCGATGTTATTACGTTTGTGACAATAATAGCTGTGATTGGCTAATTGCATGTTGACAGGTTAATTTGCTAGGGTCTCAACTGTGAATGTTAATGTCCTTTTTCTGCTTTTATGATGTATGAAACAATATTGATTTTTCAGCTGCCTATGTTCTGTGTGTTAAAGCAACGCAAACCTCTGGCTGGCCTGGCCTCAAACAAAGTTGGTGCAAACACTTATTGACAGTGTTCTTTTTTATCAAATGTCTATTATTGTCATCGATGAATGTATTTATTTTTTCTGGTCCTGCTCTCACTTATACAAATAATTTTCTCAATGTGTGAGAATAAGGTGCTGGCAGGACCCTTTTTTTCTTTTTTTTCTTTGTTCTTTGTTTTGAGAGTTTCAAGCTGAAAATCAAAAGTGAGACACAAAACATTTTCCACAATCTGTGAAGTCAAATTTTCGGGGAGAACTGATTTATTTTTTACTGCATACTGAATCAACGGAAATGGTTTATGGAGTTTTATACCTTCTTTTTCCAGTTGTAACAAACACTTTGTATGGTTTTTATTTCATGTTATTTACAATGGGATTTGTGCCCATGTATTTTGGGTACTCACTGATTCATTACACACTAGGGGAGTTGAACTTTAACCGCTTGTGTGTGCCTGTAGACACAGACAAGTCATTTTGACTGGTCTGTGAGCGATATACTGTATCTTCTCAAAATATGCTTTGCCTGGGTGTTGCCAAGCTACTGCCATTCTTACAAATTTTTCCCAACCATAACATGGAAAGAATATAGTCAATAATTCACCGCTGTCCCAAATTTTTCTCTTTGAGACTATGTTAAATTTTTGTCTTAACCCACTTGCCACAATATCCGTCTTGTCTATCTGTATTGGTTTTTAGAGCTCCCGCCAATTCTTCAAGTGGAGGGTGTAGAGACTTGGGTTAACATAGCTTTACTAAGTGCACTTTGTATGTTTTTCAAAGCCTCTGGAAGAGATCCAGATGGCTCATATCTGTTCACATGAATTGACAGTTTACTCTCTCTTACCTCATCACTGTAGTGTTTCTAAGTGTCTATCTGGGGAATGTCATATCATTATGCAGTGTTACAAAAGCTTTAAGAAACAATGTACACAATTGTTCAGCTTTAGTCTTCAGCTCCGTGTCTGAGTCCATAATAGTCCCCCAATTGTAATTAGTTGACTCCTCATCCCTTTTACTCCATGTCTAGGCTTTACCTTTAGTCGATAGGCTGGTCTGTACGGTTGCTGTGGGGAAGATCCACTTTTACATTTGCAGACTAAACCAAAGTTAGTTTCCAAATGGCCTCGGGAACTTGGTACATTTTCCTGAGTCTTTAATCACGTCAAAGCTTTACTATCTATTCCATAGCTGCACTGGACTCAATTATTTAACTTTTACACTAGTTTTTCATCCATGCTACTTTGCAAGCAACGCGAGTGATGATCTATTTCGCATCATTCACACTTCAGTATTTATAGTGATTAACGCACCAAAATACCTCAAAACCTTCAGTGTTTACCGCAATATGCTAACTTGCCATTATATCTCAGCATTTCCACTTCTTTCTTGTCTTTTGACCGTCCAGTTGTTACCAAAACCCTTACTCAAAAGTGTTGGCCTCAACCAGGAAAAATGTGACACGTCGTTTTATTAATCTTGTCATTTTTATTTTTTATTTTCTTTTGTGCACATCGACACCTGAGTGCACTCCATAATGTTGGAGAGACATTATTAGCTGCTAAACTAGTACTTGAAAGTTGATTAAAGCTGTCCATGAAGCAGGTATATGAAGCTTCTACCTGCGCCATGTGTTTGTTTTTTCTTCATGAACAGCATCTTAATAATGTATCAGGGTCCAGGCCCCTCGGAGGCCATGAAATGGACATGTGGGGTCTTTGACCATGAATAATTGAGGTATAACAAGCCTCCTCTTTAAAAAAAAAAAACACTTGCATGCACAGGCCGTCTAATTCACAAACATAGCCACATCTGTGTGCACTACATAGAAACGCATGAATACTCGTATTCCCTTTACCTTATACACACTCGCTTGTTTTTGTGCTCATAGAAGACACCCATCCCAAGGTCTAAATCTCTGACCACCTCTTGCTAGTGGCAGCACCCAGGCTGGGCTCTCTTCTCTCCACTCCTCAGAGAGCTTGTATTCAGGTCAGAGCCATCGCCACGGCGATGGGGCTCGCATACTCAAAGTGTCATAAAAGTGTAACACTGCTGACCTCAGCACTCACAACCTTGCAGTCTTAATGTACAGCGGTGAGGAAAACAGTTATTTTATGATCCTTTAATTAAAAGCTTGATCAAAAAATCAACACTGAATTTGTCTCTTTTGTTGTATTGTGTTTTACCTAAATGTGTTGATGGGTTTCTGGAGGGGTTTCAGTCAATCCATCGGACAAATACTAAACTAGAATCTGTGTAATACATATACCACTCCATTTTTATCTCCATATAGTAAACAGGTTACAAGTTGAAGAAGTGAGTTCTCACAATCTGACCAAGAATAGCACAGTTCTCCTTTTCTTATACCCATTTCACCATACGACTTGTGAAGTATATTTCTTTGTTGTTTCAATGATCTCACACCTGTGTTTTTTAAGAAGCCATGAACTAACAGGCCTTCGTCCCTCCTAAACGCAAAGGAGAGTCTTCTTTATCACCCTTCCACAGCTTTCTCTCAGACTAACATACTTTGAACTGCTGTTATTGTTATTCTGCAAAGAACTATCAGTATAAACTTTTTTTTTACGCAAATTAGATCATTTAGATAGTTTCAGATTATTTTTCAGAGATGACTTTCAGACTATGTTTTCTTACTTCTTATATTCTTGTATAGGGTGGATATGTGCATTTCATGGCCATGTTTCAGTGACCTTAAATGTGAAAGATGTTCTATTGACTTCATGTACAATGTGGGTAGATGGGTAATATGCATTCCACATCCATTTGACCCCAAAGAAGCACAGGTATAAGTTGGTTGGGGTAATTTCTCATCATACATATCCACTGCTATCTTTATTTCTGCTCAAAACGCACAAACACACATCCCATCAACTGTGCAGGCAAGGTATTACAACTAGTCATTGCTAAGGGCTATGACTGTCACCTTAAACTGGCTGACCTAAAAAGTGACTGATGGAATAGTGTGTACTGTGAGTCTTTGCTTGCTCTTTGGCCTTATTCTGCTGTTTGCCCTTTGATTCTCGTCCTGGCTGACATTTCTTCTGCCTTTTTCTCCTCTCTCTCTCTCTCTCTCTTTCCCTATGGTTGCTCCATGTCCTCGTTCGACCGAGAGGTGGGAGCTGGCACGTTTATAGCTCCTCAGTGGCATTAGTAATGCATGGTGCCCCCGGAGGTGTCACATGCTAAATGACCCTGAATGGGGTCGCTGAGGAACAATGACTCTGGTGTCGATAGTCGTACTCTGCCCTCCCCCACCCTAGTCTCTCTTTTTTCATTAACGCCAGCGCCAAGCAAGCACAATATGGGAGCCAGGAGGGGGTGGGCACCCAGAGACTTAGCCATCGTTTCCCCCAGCAAAGACCCTGTGTACCAAGGGTCAGTCATGCTTTGGGGAGCTTTTATTTGCAACGTTCCACAAAAATTAGGCCTGTTAAATATTTTTCTGGAAACCCACTCGTCTTGGCACAATGCTACAATTCACATCTACATTTACTGTTTGTTGTTTTGCTAAAAAGCATACATTCCTTGTGCAATTGCCATGTTTCCAGTTCTTCAAAGAACCTACTCTAGTGAGGGTCTGCGAGAATGAGTGGAATTTTCCAAGGTCTGCCCAGGTGGGTCCAGGCCTGCCTTTGCTTGCCTGGGTTGGCCATCCACAATCTGGGGAATGTAAGAAGGTGGCCTGGCCCATCTAGCCCAGGGTGGGTGATGGACCACTTCTGTTTAGTGGCCTCTCACTGTTGACTCCTAATTCCTGTGGACATGATCAGTGCATTCTGGCTTATATTTGACAAAATCAGTTTTCACTGAATTGCTCAGTGTTTTGTGAAGAAGCCTTGTGCCTGGCGAACCGACAGTGAAAACCCCTTGACAGGTCACCATCATGCCAAGTTTATGCATTCTACCCATGTCTATAAATCCTTGACGTGTTGCTGCCCATCAATTATTAAAAGTGTGTTGAATTAACACCCAGCTAGAACCTTCAGGAAGGTTTTTTTTTCCGCCTGTAACGAAGCAGGACAAATCCTGGCCCTGGGAAAGCAGAGAGCAGGAGAAACCCCTTGATGGCCTTGTGAATTCTTTCTGATGCATTCTCTTCATCTTTTGCTCTATTAAGGACTCCATCCTTCCCTCTCCCTCTGCGGCTGCTTTTGGGCCTTTATCCCTCCTTGCGCACTTCAGTCATAATGCCTGTCTTCTTTTCTTTCTTCTCCTGAAAGCGGTGTGTTCTGTGCCTCTGGGAACTCGATTGTCTGGGCACAATGCTGCAGGCAACGTATCTACATGCAGTTGTATAAGATTTCATAGATTTCTGTGTGAACCTGTGCATGCACATACATAGACATTTCCATGTGTATGTGTGCTTGTGCACCAAAACCCCTTTGTTATATCCAAGGCAAACGTTCAGTACAATGCAGTGCCTGGTCTCACTATTTCTTGTTCAAGTCCAGTCTTGTGAAAGTATGATGTGAAAGTTGACTTGCTCATCAATAAAGCAGTAGTATTGATAGACTGTGAGCAGAAACTGCTCATCATTTCAAGATTGGACTTGATCTTAAATTCGCAGTGTTCTCAGTTTGAAGTGGATTTCTGATTCCCAGAGTTTCCCGACAGGCAAGGCCAATACACAGTGCAGATGAAAGAAGAACATGAGACCAAACTCTTGACACACACAGATTGTTGTAACGGTGCCCCATATCCCCCCAAGAGCTTGCATTCAGAGTTTGAAGTTTGAAAGTTTCCCGTTAAGGTGCACGCATTAATGTAAATATATTGACAATGTGGATTAGCCACACTGTTGGTTTATGAGTGATACATACTTCATACGTAAATAGCTAACATTGCTGAAATACAAAGTGGTAGGCACTATACTACTTCAGCTTTGTGTGCGTGTGTGTTATCTGAAAGCTCCCTCCCTAAACAACACATAAAACAACAGAGTCCAGTCTGTGCCAGGTGCAGTCCTGTCCCCATCTGTGGCCCCTTTTTCAATAGAAACAAAATACAGTATCTATATATCTGCCCCGCTCTTTTATTCCTACTCTTTCTTTCTGCCTCTCAATAAATTTATCTTTTCTGTCTTTTTTTTTTCATAGCCTTCTTTTCATTTGATTTCACGAGGCCTCCGCTTGAATTGAGCGTGGTCTGCTGAGTCACCGAGCGCCCGTCGGTGAAAGGGAGAGAAAGGGAGAGGAGAAGGAGAAATGGAGACGGGAGAGAAAAGACTCGGCAGGTGGTGGGCACTCCGCAGCTTTAGCCCGCCGAGTCCTTTCAGCTGGCACATAACCGCTAGCCTGCCACAGAGGCCCTGTTTTCCATCAAAATATTCCCCCTCTTTAAACGATAAACGATGAGAACAGGCTTGGGCGGGGATAATGGGATCTTTTCTTTTTCCCTCTGCCATGTGCGAGGACGGCAACAATGGCGGGGACTGGGAGGCGAAATGATTCAAAGTCAGATTTTTCACCTGCTCCCTCAAACCCTAGGTCCCAGGTCCTTTCATTGCATGCTAATGCCTGCTCATTTACAAAGTGGCAGCCAACGGTAGCCTCCAAAACACCCACACGCACGCAGACACACACACACACACACCGCTGAAAATTGCAGAAGCTTTGCCTGTTTGGGATGGACAGCTTAGATTATTGTTGGTAACATTTAAGTAATTACACTCATTATCATCATTATCCCATTTTGTGTGCTATATAATGAACCCCTTTTTGTGTAGTTTGGTGTTCAGTCTATTTTGGTCTGACACAGGACCAGGGAAAACCTAGCTTTTTTATTGTGCTGCATTATTGAGTCCTTACAAGATACACACACTAACACAGATTCACATGTCAGGGTGCCTTGCTTGTCCTCCGAGGAGTGACCAAGTCTCTCAAATGTTTTTCCAGTTTCTTGGAATTATTCCATCAGACTATTTTTCTTTATAAAGAAATATAAAGAAAATGCATAAAAATGTTAAAACAAATTTCAGTGTAACATTTGGGTCACATTATGCCAATTAATTCATAGCAGAAGTAAAGTTGGATAACAGCCAATCCAGCCTTTTATCTATCCTAACATTTGATTTGCATTTAGCAGAAAACACGTCTGTCACGAGGGTAAAGGTATTTGTTTGCAAGAGTAATCAGTGTCATGGTATATGAGTAAACTCATTTGCTTTCTAAGCTCTTGCCCTTTGCACTAATTTGTTTATCATCTCCTCTGTGTGTCTGTGTTTTTAATTATTTCTTGATTATTATTCCATTAGGTTGGCAGTGAATTAGAGCTGGGACCTAACAAATTACTCACACGAATCCCCCAGTGTCTTCATATAATACTTCGGTCACATTTCACGAAAAACACACGCTCACACACCAATATGAAAATTCACCAGGGTAGTAGCCACCACTTTTTACTAGGTTTTTGACATCCAATAAAATTGATCAATTAAGTGTGTAATTATGTGAAACATAATTAGCTGTCTGACTCATTTCATCACTATACAGTGCCTTCAGAAAGTACTCATTCCATATTAGTTGTTCTGGATTTTGTTACATTACAGCAATATCTCATCAATCTGCACATAATATGGCATACTGACAAAGCCATCCCAAGTTTGTCGAAATTTGTCTATTAAAAATGTAAAACAGAAATAACACCTTTACATAGGTATTCAAATTATTTGCCAAGACACTCAAAGCTGTGCTTAGTTGCGTCCATTTTCTATTGATCATTCGTCAGTTGTTGCTTGAACATGCTTGGAGTCTACCTGTCTTGAATGTAATTGATTGATGGTCCACATGTACCTCTCCATATAAGATCCCACAGTTCACAGTGTGTGTCAGACCAAACACCAAGCCATGCCAAACTATTTATACCAATCTGTACAAACCTGTTTTCACTATATAACTATGGGGTATTGTGTGTAGATTACAGCAAAGATCATTTGTATCCATTGTAAAATAAGGTTGTAGCATAACAAAATATGAAAAGGTGAAGGGGTCTGCCTGGTACATCTGACCCCCCTTCCCCCCATTGCAATGGATGGCGGGTCTCTCTCTGATATTTCTTTAAGGTTCTTGATTAATCTTGTCTTCTCTTCTCTGCTCTTCCACCCCCTCGTCTCCCAACCCTCGTTTTCCTTTCTGGTACACCCCCTCCTTTGGCCTCCGCTGCAGTGCCTCACCAGTTACCCACCACAGCTCCCTCCCTCCCTGGGCCCTTCCCTCATGGCCCCCTGGCACATTCAGACGGGCTTCTCTTCGTTCTCTCCGTCTGCTCGCATTAGGTTAGTGTGAACGGCTTCTTCTTTTCCAAACCCCTCTGCTTCACGCCTCAGCTACCGCTGTAATTGGACAGAATTTGATCTGTCTCTCCCTCTCCTGCCATACCTCTTTCATTCTCTCGGCCCATTTTCACTCCTCTTATCGCTCACGCTTTTTTCCATTTGTTCTTACCGTGTCCCTTGCCCCCTTCCTCTATCTGAGAAGGAAGGGGTAACTAGGTAAAAAGGCAGCTGGGACGTCCCCCTATGTTGACCAGAGCCACCCTTCACCCTCAGGCCATCAGAGTAGATTGTAGGGGTTTAGGTCAGTAGTTTGCAGTTCCATTCCTAGCGACAATAGAAGGTGGATTGTTTCTTTGTATACAGCTCATGTACGGATGCATCCAATGACCAAACGAAAATAGTGTCTACTCATTATTCAATGTTTACATAGACAAAAATGTGTTAGAAATTGAACAGGTATATAAATAGATAAACAGTGGAGGGGATTCCAAGGAGGGGATTCTATCTGCCTTGCTAGGCCAAGCAAGTCTTCATTAGCATGCTCACACAGCAATATACACTGGATGTTTGTGGGTTTTTCTGAAGTGAGACAGTGGAGGCGGTGGGCAGGGAAGGGGGGCACATGTACATTTGTACATGTGCACATTTGCACAAAATGTATGGTGTGCAATTAACAATTCCAGAAGGACAAAACAGGGAAGAGAGATGGGTTACCAGAGTGGAAATAGTCATGTCCAGTCCACGGAGACCATGTCTTTGTGTGCTGAGTGCATGTACATTTGCGTATCCATTCTGCCCTATGTTTTTGTGTGTGTGTGTGTGTGTGTGTGTGTGTGTGTGTGTGTGTGTGTGTGCACACAGATAAATCATTATGTTCGGGAGCTAATGTATATACTCTGAAACTCTGGTGTGGTGTCTCTGTGCAGCCTGAGATGCGTCAGCTATTTCCCATCTCCTAGGCTCCTCTGTGTCCTCCCCCTACTTCCAGCGACAAGCCAGTGTTGATTGGGTGATGGAGGGAGAGAATGAATAATTGAGCATTGAGAGATGTGTAAACTGACCCTCTGCTCTCTGTTTTGGAATCCACCCAAAACTGCCTACACATTAGTTAGAAATTAATGTGACACAGTACAACTCTCGCACCCTTATCAAATGGCTGCCATAAAAATAATATAGAGGATTGCGTTTTTTAAGTAGTGAACAAGCAAGACTATCCAGTATCTTTTTGCGAGTGTGAAATTGCAACTCTGAGTGGAGCACAGCATCATGTGCCTGCATCTAAGTATAGGTTTGTGTTTGTGCACCATCCATGTTGTCGCAGCTTAAGAAAGTGAGTGGGGTCAGTCAGATGTTGTACAGCACTTAGCCCCGCATTCCCTCTGGACCACTATGGAAAGCTCCCGCTAGTGATCTCTGTGTGTGTGTGTGTGTGTGTGTGTGTGTGTGTGTGTGTGTGTGTGTGTGTGTGTGTGTGTCTGTTTTAAGAGCGGAAGAAATGTGCTATGCTGTGTTCCCCACGCCACCACACCTA
>JAVQJS010135630.1:0-12327 GCA_036024795.1 Galaxias rostratus | reverse complement strand
CCCCCCCCCCCCCCCCCCCCCCGCCGCGCCGGCGGCCCCCGCCGCCCCGCCCCCGCCGGCCGCGGCGGGTCGCCGCGCGGGCGGCCCCCGCCGCGCCCCCCCCCCCATTATGTCCCTGCCGTCTTCACAGCTCCCATTATTGATTATTGATTTCTTCCTGTGTTACCTTACACACTGTTGACTCGGCAACCCGTAGCTCCCCTGGGGGGGACTAACACACTCTTAACCACAGAGCGAGCACACTCACATCCACACTAACACACACACATCGCGCGGCACACACAGAGCACGCAGACACACACAAAGCGCAGCACACACATAACACACACACACACACACTTACACACACACACACACACACACACCATGCCCACATGAACACTCACACACGGGGAGGATGCTTGACAGGGTCCCGGGCCCCACTCTCCATCTCGGTGAGTGGTGCAGTGACGTGCTAATCCTCCCTGTTGAGTCCTCTGGTCTCACTGCTTAACCAGGCCTCCATACACTGGCTACATGTGTCTATGTAACTCTCTCTCTCTCTCTCTCTCCTCTCTCTCTCCCTCTCTAACGTGTGAAGACATGTACAGCGAGAGAGAGAGCTGCCTTAACCCCCCCCCCCCCCCCACCAACCCATGGCTCTGTCTGGGTTTCCTCTCCAAACAGCGGCTGTCAGAGACATTTGGAACTCCAAAGTAGATGGACAATGGAACCTCTATGTGTGAGCGTGTGTGTGTGTGTGTGTGCGCGCGTGTGTGTGCGTGTGTGTGCAAGCGTGCATGTGTGCGTGCATGTGTGTGTGCCTGCCAACTACAATGCTCCCCTCTAGCATTGCTGGCACTGCACTGACAGGTGGTCTCTCTCTCTCTCTCTCTCTCTCTCTCTCTCTCTCCCTCTCTCTCCTTTACATCTTAGTTTTCTCCATCATTGCCCCCCCTCCTAACACACACACACACACCCCTCAGTCTGATGGAGTGTGTGTTTCCCTTGGCTGGCGCTGTGGGACGTTTAGGGCAGCATGTGCACTTTTCCTGTGCTGAGTGTCCCCCCTCGGGTGAGAGGGGCTAATTACCTCCTCACGACTGTGCACCCTCTATTGATCGCTCCCCCCCTCCTTCCACGAAGCCTTCCTCCCTCCCTCCTTCTCCCCCGCTTTTACCCATGTAGCCTTCATACCTCCTCACGGCCGTGAACCCTTAATCGATCTCTCACTCCCTCCTTCCGTGCAGCGTTCATCGCTTCCTCCTTCTCTCCTACCTTTAGCCATGCAACCTTCTGCCCTCTCTCTCTCTTTCTCTCTCTCTCTCTCTCTCTCTCTTTCACTCACTTGCTATCGCCAATTATCCCTTGACACACACACAGACACACACACACACACACACACACACACACACACACCTAGAGAGAGAGAGAAATCGTTCTCAAACTAATGTCTGCATCATCAAACACACATAAACACAGAGAACAGATATCTCTAGGCATACATTGCAGAAACAATTGCTGGCACACCAGCTCAAAGACTTACACGATACCTGCACCTAATGTGTAAGAGACGGCATCCATAAACATCACATGGATTCTCTCCAGAGCAACTCCTGAGTATACAGGATCCTGAACACCCTCCAGACTGATCATCCTTTCATGTATAACCTAAATATAGATCTGTTGCCTATCGCCTAGAGCGACACATCACCATCAGCTAAATAGTTCATGAGTGATTAACGGGCTCACAACAAGAGGGAATCGGTTAGCATGCTAGCAGTAGGACGACCGTGTGTGTCATCACCATCCTGTCATGGTGAGTCTGAAAAGTTCAGAGGTCATCGTTGATAAGGAACTTCACCTCATGACCTAATCGTAAACGATGGGGCAAGCATTGGCAAACCATTCTAAAGCTGCATTCTAAACACAATTACTCTAATCTCTAAACATGCTATCTATCTATGCTAATTACCAGTTTTTATTACTTTGCTCAAATCATTTTTGGTCTGTGAAGCAGGTGAAAACTAAATGCAAAACAAGTCTCTATGTTTCCCCAAAATTGTATAATTTTAACAAGGTTTTCGTTTTCATGCCGTAACATTCCTTTTTAGTTTCATACAAATTATTGTTGATAAATGTACTGGAAAGACAGACTTGTCACTGTACCTCGTGGGAATGCTGGGGTGAAGGTGCTTACACAGCACTTCTGAAATAATAATCTCTTTGGAATGTAAAATGAGTTAAGCATAGTTCCCCTTTAATTATTCATTGGGAATGCTTTTTAGTTGAGGGAGCTTTAGAGGGCTCGCGGGAGTTGTTCCTTACATTGCTGCACCCTTAAGAGCTGCCTCATTGGCCATATGATTTAATGTGCATCTCTTCATAGACCACCCATTATCAATTAACTGTAAATGTTCACCACGGGGACTGTGTAAAGCCGGGTGCACCACAGTCACGTCCACTAGGAGATGGAGAGGAGAGTTACTCATCCAAAACCCTGCAAACAAACACATGTCTGACTTTGGTTAAAATATGTTTGCGCAATTTGTCATCGTCTCCTCATCCCTCAATTGAAAAGCCACTAGCCTAATGAGTCAAACAAGAACGAAGGACATTTCACTTTGATTCTACCTAAAAGACCTAAAGCCTTGAGTGCTTCAGAGGATGTTGTTCTAATCAAAAAAGAGGGAGCCTGGTAGAGGTGCACTTCAAACGCAACGGTTTGGGTGCCTTCTTTAATAGGTAATGTTTCCACTCAAGCATCCCAAACAGCTCTGTTGGAGTGGTGGTGCTAAGCTAGTTAACGCCTCACCTTGCCTTATCCTGCCTCTATATGAAAGGGGGGAACTTGGAAGATGAAGGCTTCTGTTTCATCCGGGAAACTTGAAGCACCCAATCATAATTAAAATCTAGGCGCAGCGAACGGCACCTAATTAGGGACAAATAGTCTTTTTGTGTCCTTCCGCGGCTGATACCAAATGCTCCGCTTGGCCTTTTTTTCCCGGCTTCTGATGTTTTTTTGCCTTGAGGTTTTATGGGGGGCTGGCATACCCCCGCTTTGGATTGAACTCGACACATTTCATTATAATCAAGATGACAAGAACTTGTGTTACCGATTCTCTTTGACACAGGGGCTGTTGTCAGCGCTCCCAGGGACACAGGCTTTGGAGGACAAAGGAGTGAAAGGGGAGTTGAGAATGCCTGTGGAACTTTAGTTGTGCTTCCAAAGTTCTCTGGGCACGGCCAGAATTTGCAACACATTTACACTGCTGGTTCTATGTTATAATGCTTGCTCTATGATGGTGTTTTTGAGCATTTAAATCTTCCAGATTTTGGCATGTCAATAAAGTATATTTTAGGAACTCCAGTTCCGCTACCCTACTGCTGACTGCCTAATCCAATCTCGGTGGTCCTGGAAAAAAAGAATATATATACAAACATTGTTTCCTGCAGCTTGAAATTGTCTTTCTCTAAGATTCTGCTATCAGCTGCTAGCTGCAGGAAACAATGTGGTACAGTGGTAAGCATCTATTGATTCCACTCCTATCCGCTTGCATTAGCATAATTAAAGGTTTTCTTATTGCGAGGTGCTCTCTGAAGAATGTGAGCTCATTAACAAAGCAACAATAAGGTCAAGAATTGATTTTCTAGATGATAATAGAGTCAGGTATTGGAATTCCTTTGTAAGCACACATTCTGTACTGTCAACCCTTGCAGATATTTCTGCCAAGTTCAACAATGTGTATATGAAAAAAATATGAATGGGAAAGAACACATCTCTGATTCAGCAGCACGCTTAAGTTTAAAAATAATAATTCCTGAGAATAAAATGGAAAAAATTACTGAATCATTCACATTGGTGACTCCCTTTCTTCAGGCTTTGCATCCTGTGCCAACTAAATACCAGCAGCCAAGTCCTGAGTCTGAGTGATAGTGACTGGTTCAGTCCCATCTTGGCAGATTGGTTCCCTCTGCAGCTTTTAACTAAGGAGAAAGTCCTGAAGTGGACGGGGTTGTGTTAACTGCCTATGTTATCCTTGTTTTAGTGTTCCCCAGCAGCGTGATATCACCCTACACAGTGTCTGCTCTCTGTGGACACACAGAACCCTGTAGCTGGGGTTTGTACGTTCAATGGTGGATTGTTTTTAGAGATGATTCTTTTTGGAGTTCATCACAATTGAGATGGTGAATTCAGAGGGATTGGAGTCTAACTGCGTCACCCTATTTATACTAAATCCACTCAATAAAATCCCATCATTTGGGCGAAACAGGGTAGCTTACTTTGCAGTTGGAACGACTATGAAACCAGCCTGTCTATCACTGCAGCCTGCACATCTTTGGACTTCCCAGGGCCTTTTCTCTTCCGGACGGTTCCGCGTTCCACTAGCTGCCGTGTCAGTGTCGCCCGTGGGCCCCTGTAAAGCCATGCCCTTGACAGAGGAGCCTGTCACCCTACCACAGTAATTATGGCGGAGCTGACGTCTCCTCTTACAGCTGAATTATTAAGGAGCAGGAGAGAGGGCCCGGGTTCCTGTGCACTGACAGAAAGGCCCGGTCTTCTTCCAGTGGCCTGGGGGCAACTCCAAGATGGCTGCCTCGCTAAGACCTTGACGACGACATTCAAAAGGTTGTGTATCTTCCCCCTGTTTCTTCCTGTAGCTCTGGTACATTTGTGTGGAGATCTGTCTTACAGTGAACCTCTTCCTCTGTTAGCTTGTGAAAGAAGGGTTGTGGGAGTTTTATAAGCATTTTCTAAAGAACAGGCACTCTAGTCGTCTTTTGGACAATAATTACTTTGTCCAATGTTTTTGGCGGCTTGGTTATGTGTTTATCCTCAATTCCTTTTTTAGAGGAAGCCACAAGACGTCACGTTCAGTGGGCATAATATAATCTATGGCATTGCATAATATATTCTGAGGCTTGTCCTTGAGGAGCGGATGCTGCTAGTTAACCTGGGAGTGTCTTAGCATCAGCACACTCTTGCTCCCCCACCTCTCTCTCTCTCTCTCTCTCTCTCTCTCTCTCTCTCTCTTCCCACACAAACAACCTCCTTTTCGTACATTGTTGAGACCGTCAACACATTTATTAACTGTCTTTTGCTGCAGTCTCCAACGCCGGCTTTAGTGTGACCTACGCTTTGTCCTTATTTATTTTACTTTTACGAACTAACCGACATCACAGACTCAGCATGGCCACATCAGCCATATAAAACCGCATCCACCCACTCTCCACGTTTTGTTGTGGTCCACACGGGAGGCCATTAAAGAAAGGGAGGAGGACATGGAGCGAGGAGCAGCGCTCGGACAGCTGGTCTCAGATCAGTGGCTCCATCTCCAGCCCTGACGGAGCAGTGAGTGGCCCTCGCAGCCAGCAGCCCCGCTGTCAGTCAGGTGAGCAGGCTTCCCTTCCGCTCGGCACCGGGAGAGGCTGGGATGCCAGGACAGGCTTTCGGCAGGGCAATTTTCCTAGTGGAGACGGGGGAGACGGGAGTTATTTAAATGCTAAACAATGCAGGCTGTTGTCTGCTGCTCGGGACAGCCTCCTGATTACTTCCAGGTTGGACTGGAGGAAGAGCGATGGGGGGAGAGGGTGAGTGTGATGCAGGAGAAAGGAGAGACGCATTCCAGAGGTGGCGTGCAGCAGTGGTGGCCTCGCGCTGCTTGGTGGCTCTCTCCACGTCCGCGTCACGCCGCCATCGTCGGTGCCAGAGGGACAATGCATCCCCTCTTCCTCCGGTGTCTCCCAAGGTCCGGCTCGGCTGACAGGATGTGATGCATGAGGAGAACAATGGACAGGAAAGCTGAAGAGTTCGTATGTCTTTCTGGACTTTCAATCCAGGAGCACAGTTGCTGAAATTGTGATTTTTTTTTCAATAAATGTTCCTGCTGTTATTGTATGAGGGGACTTGAAGCTGTTGTGTAGATTTTGTTATGAAAAATGGACTGGCACTTCGGATAAGAGTAAGAAGGACTGTTCCCTTTAATAATCATAGAAATAAAGTCTGCAAGGTGGGGGGAAGGAAGTCTCTTTGTAACAATGCTCTGCCATGGTATGCTGTAAGGCCAGCCATCGGGGCAGCACAGGGAGGGTAGGCTGCCACCTTTAGGACAGGCTGGAGAACTGCAGAGGGTGCATGATGGAGAGCCACAATGGAGGACAATGAGCTGTGGTTGGGGACAGGTACATATAGAAACCAGGTGTCTCTGATTTCTGTGTGACTGTCTGACCCCAATAATGATGATGATAATGATTAGTAGTAGTATTAGTGATAATTAAAACATTTTCATTATTATTATTATTATTAATAATAATAATAATATTATAAATAAAATATAATCATAATCATAATAGCAATAATAGCAATAACAATAATCAAGTTAACTACATAGGGGGTTTCCACGTTGATCCTACCCTAATGCCAAGAAAATGGTGGTCTTGCAACTTCATTACACAACTGCTACTATACTGCATGTATTGCCAAAAGAACCATAGAGACAAATCCTGCCTATAATTGTCTGCCACAGTGCAAAGTAATAAGCCCAGTAAGCAGCAGACAGAATCGTGGCTTTGCTGTGCTGTTTTTTTTTAAATTGTTGTACAAAAGGAAGCCATTATCCCTTAACAGACAAGCGGCACAATTTTGGTACAACCAAATAACACAGAGCTCAATCATAATCATAACTCCTTTCTCCAGAAGTGGTACTTTAAGCCAGCGGGGGAATGTGCAGGTATCTGTGGCATGACCAGTCCTCATGCTTTCTCTGCTTAGTGGCCATAGGCAACGCCAGGCTGCAATTGAAATTCAATACGTAGCCAATAGTAACGTATTGTACTGGAAATAAATAGTGTGTGTATGATGTGTGAACATGTCTAGCATGCTCTATCATGCAATGCCCTGTGTTTGTGTGTGTGGGTGAGGGTAGCCTCAGTAATTACATCAAAATATGCCCAAATGGCGTCTCAAGGCAATCCTCCTGTAGCACTTCATTGTTTTACGAGTGTTGGCGGAATGGAGCATCGTTAGCAAAACAATGGAAGGTAAAGCCATAGTCAATGATCCGGCGAATTATCCCTTTAACCTCATGGTCTTTAGAACACAAAGAGATGGGATCTATGGAATGGCTCATCAGATGAACTGACGGGGTTGTGCGACCTTGCATGTGGTGGATACACCTCTGTCTGACTCCGCTAATGAGCACAAGTCAAACCCTGTTTTGGGGCTTAAGAAATCACATCCGACTCATTGATTTCGGCTCCCGTTGCAGCTTGTGTTTTTTAATCCAGTCAGGTTCGCCCCGCGAGCCTCTATGGAGTCTGGAGAGAGAGGGAGGGATAGAGACGGAGAGAGAGACAGCGAGGGACAGAGACAAAGGGAGGGAGTGAGAGAACGAGAGGGAGGAAGAGACAGAGCGGGGGAGAGGGAGAGAGAGCGATGGACAGATTAAGAGAAGAAAAAGATGGAAAGAAAGAAGAGCGGAGTGGACGGTGAGGTGCCATGCTCTGCATGCATAAAGAGAAAGCGACCCGGGACAGAGATGCTAAGCTGCCGTAGGTGCATATGCAAACAGGGATATGGAGGAGTGAGAGACAGAGAGCTGTAAACTAAACTGGTGGGGGGTCCCACAGTGATGGATGCAGCGTTGATATGTTGATTTGCAACGCTACAGTGCTAGCTGGCAACACACTGTAGCCATTGGACTTTGCCTGAGCCCCCTAGCTCACTAATTGGAAGAGTTAAAAGGATCTGTGTGTGTTTTGTGTGGGAATAGGATTCCCCCCTGGCTTTTTGATGCTACCGACATGTAGTGGAGTCTCAGGCACGTTCGTATGTCCATACAAACATAAAAGACACACTAAATACTGTGACACAGCTCAGCCCCCTTTGCCTGTGGTGCTGGGTACAGAATTTGAGTTTTTATATTCTTTCATTCTTTCCTCTTCTTCCCTTGCTCTATCTCTCTCTCTCTCCGTCCATCTCTGTCCTCCTCTGTCACTCTGTCACCCCCCTCCCCGTAAGCAGGAATGCATTTTACCTATCCCTCCCTTTTTGCCGTCACTCACACCGAGCCCATTTTCTTTCTCTCTATCCACCTCACCTTTTCCGCTCCCTCGCTCACTGACTCACTCATGCACACAATTACATGCACACACGTGCCGACTCCATTTTACAGCAATTTGATTTGACACATCTAATTCCCCGTTCTCGCTTCCTCACCTATTCTCATCTCCTCATTTCCCACACTCCTCCTCTTACCTTTTCTCACCCTCTTACCCAGTCCTCCTGTCCTGTCCTCTCCCTCCATCTCTTTTTCATTCTTATTGTATTGTCCCTGCTGCCCTGTCTTGAAGGGATGAAAGAGGAGCTTTTGGATCCCTCGGTACCCCCAACTCTCAGCCCTTTCCTTTCTCTGCCCTTTTTCAAAGAAGGCCATTTATCTTTGGAGTGGATTCTTTCAGGGTCAATATTAATATGCTCATAGGTGTCGCGGTTCCTTGCAGACTAACAAAAACCAAGAGCTAAGTCATTGTCTCCACTGACCATGAACTGACTTGGGATCTGCCGGGAAAGTCAAAAGAGCAATAAGAAGTAGGCGTACTGAACCACAGTGCTGATTTAAACATTTGAATAGATATGGCCGTGCTCTGCGCATACATCAGCATGCTCCCATGCATCTGGGTCATTGGGCAGTGCTGGTGAAGGTCAAAGGTCAACACTACCCACTCTAACAGATGAGGACCATGGTTTGATAGATCTTGTGAGACATCAAGAGATAAAGACAAGATTGGCCCTAGAACCATAATAATGATAGTGCAAGCTGAAGGAGTCTGTGTGTGTGTGTGTGTGTGTGTGTGTATGTGTGTGTGTGTGTGTGTGTGTGTTCCTGTATGCCTATGTCTAAAAGTTCTGAATTCACATGACCTGGCCTGCAATCCATGCCATCTCCTGCCCCCCAGTTCATTTTAGGTGAGAACGAGCCCTGTGCAAAGACCCCCTGGAGAACTCCTTTGCCGTGGCCTTCAAACAAACAGCAGCCTGTCTCCCTGCTCTGTCCTCGACTCCCCGCCGCCACCGGCTGGTGAAGCCCACTGCCCCATCCCCCACTACCCCCACTACCCTCTCTCCCTTCCTGTAATGAAACTGGAAATAGTTCAGAGGAAGAGAGGCAAATCATTTGACTCTGCGTGTGTCCTTTGAGATAACGCGCCGCACGCCTGCCGTCAATTCGCTGTGTCTCTCGAAGGGCCGGGGGTGTTGATGGAGGGGGGTAGGGGGGGTTGAATTTGAATGGAAAATCAGGCTCTCGTCGGTTTGATTTCTTAAATGTTCAAGTCTGGTTTCACTGTCAGGAGGAGAAGGAGCGGAAGAATGCACCAATGAGAATACAGGAGACACAGAAATGGCCTGGCTGTGTGTGTGCGTGTGTGTGTGTGTGTGTGTGTGTGTGTGCGTGTGTGTTCACGTGCATGTGTGTGCACGTTTTTGTGTGTAGGACTTCTATCTAGAACACGGCACTGCCCTCAATAACCTGCTTTGATCTGTAGTTAGTTGGAGCTGTAAAAGCCCTCCCCATCCAGGAGCAGCCTGTGGCTCCACTGTGTTCAATGATGCAGCACAGGACCATGAACAAATAGCATTGAGGATGTGGTTTGTAAGATTTAAAGCACCGACGCGCCTTCAAATTGACATGCTACATTCAAATAGATCAATAGAAAGCTCCTCTTGTGGGGAGCTTTGGGAAATGGATTCTCGTCTTTAACTCTGTCCAAAGTGATTTTTGTGCATACCCAGAACCAAAAAAACAAAGCCTTCAGAAGAAATACATGTATGCCGTTTCTTCATGCCAATCATTTTTCAAGGGAGCTGGAAAAAGATGCACGGTTCTTATTGGATGTGTGGGCAAAAGTGTTGCAAAGTACAACACTAAAGTAAAGGAGACCAAGACCAAAGGAAAGGTCACCGGAGATAGCAGATATGTTAAATGTACCATCCGGTATAGCTAGCTCACACACACACACACACACACACACACACACACACACACACACACACACACACACACACACACTTTGTTCCGTTCAGATCAGGTTTCTCTGATGGCCTTGCAGCTACTCGACTCAGTCAAACCACAGCCGCATTGGACACGTAAAACACATCGTTACTTTGAGTCAGGTCCAGGTTGTTTACCTGCTCCCTGCTCGTTCGGCCAAACGTTGAGTTGTCGTCCTTCTTCCCACCGTCCTCCTCCTCTTCCTCCTCCTCCTCCAACAGTTCTTCTAAGCGAGACCCCTTTCCATCCTGGTTGACAGCAGATAACGCCATTATTGCTCAGAATGATGAATTTCAACTTTTCAAACTTAGGCCATGGCTTCAATGCTGAAGAAAGACTGAACAACATATAGCGGTATGCTGATATACTGAATATAAATGTGTGTTCCGTGTGCAAGGGGCGCAAAGTCAGACGCAAAGTCAGACAAGAGAGTCCTCGTGTGCACCTGGGGCCTGTCACCCTGGTCTTCCTCATCCTCCTCTTCCTCGTCGTCCTCCGCCGTGGCCCGTCTCATGGCTTTGGCTCTGTGCTTCAGTCTCCTGTGCTCCAGCAGTGGCAGGACCTCCTCGTCACGCACGCTGGCCTTGAAGGCCTGAAACTGGGGCCACAGCTTTAACAGCTCGCCGAACACCGTCATCTGCACGCGCACGCACGCACGCACGCGCGCACACACACACACACACACACACACACACACAGAGTGCAGGAGAGGGGAGACAGTTATACGAGATAGTCAGAAAGGAAGGAATAGCGAAAGAGATGGTGTGAAAGAGAGAGACAAAAAGTAGGAAAAGAAGGAAGAGAGAGCGAGAAAGATAACGAGAGTGATAGAAAGAGCGAGAGAGAGAGACAGAGAAAGTCGGAAAAGGAGAGAGAGAGAGACAGAATAGTGAGAAAGAGCAAAACAGAGATAGGAGGGCAGGAGTGGGAATAGAAGGGAGAGAGACCCAACCACCCAACCACCCACAGCCATCATACCCTGGTCACACCATGTCAGTGTAGACAGACACAGCAGGAGGCCAACCCCCTCCAACCCCCCCCCTTACCTGTGCCTCCCTGAACACGTAGGGCCCCAGCGCCTTGCCCTGGTGCAGGATGCTGTCTGCCTGCCCCCGGGTGATGTCTATCCTCAGGGCGGGGGGGATGGAGGAGTTGATGAAGCAGCCGATGATGGTGGACACCTTCTGCTGCACGGTGGAGGGGTTACAGTGGGAGTGGCACAGGTCCTGTTTGGGTGGGGGGGGGGGGGTCAGGTCAGGCAGGCAAAGGGGTGGACAGTCCACATCAGTTCAGACAGGAGTTTATTTGCAGCCAGTCTACCAAACCTTGATCAAACCCCGCGTGCACTATAAAAAGGTTTTATAGTGCTATAGCTTTTTTTTATTTATTTTTTTTATAAAATCTTTTTATTTACTATATCCTGGTACTATAATGTTCAGACAAAGTAGTCTGATGAAGCATTGTGATCCCAAACCTAAATGTGAATTTTCGTTTTTTATAAGGCTGACAAGGTGATTCCACACCGAGCCACTGATGATCCGTGGTGGTACCTTGACCCTTGACCTTACCTTGTACCTCTGCACCTCGAGCCAAAAGAGCACGTCATTCTCCAGGGAGCTCCCCTTGAGGGCGGCAAAGTGCTGGAACTGCAGGCAGGTCACGGGGTCGAGGAGAACTCTCCGGAACACCATGATTTCCTTGGTGGAGCTCATCCACAATCCGTCTGCCTTCTGACAGGAGACACAGTAGGAATGTCAGGGAATACCAAGAATATATATATTTATTATATTTTATTTCAAAACATTTCAATCTTACATTTGATGGTCTTTTTTGCTTTTGCATGAACATGTTTGGCATGAGAAATAAAGAACTTGTTTTATATTTAAAAAAAACTTTGAATTTTTTTTTTATTTATTTAAAAATTAATTTGTTGCCCTGTATTTGTCTATGACTGAACACATAAACACTAACATATTTCTTATTAAAAAACTTTAAACTTTACATTTGTTGGGTCTTTTTGACACCGGCACTAAACACAGCCAGCTGCCCAGAAAGAGCAGCCACTCTCCCAGATGGAAAAGGGGAGACAATGGAGAACATCAACAATCCGAGAACGGACCACGGCAATGTCCCTCCTTACCTTCCAGGCTCCCTTCTTCTTCCTGGTGCGGCGGAGTGTCTGATCCGACCTCCTGTCTCCTGTTCTCCGATCTCCTGCCTGCAGCTCTCACACACACACACACACACACACACACACACACACACACACACACACACACACACACACACACACACA
>JAVQJS010135620.1:0-17277 GCA_036024795.1 Galaxias rostratus | reverse complement strand
CTCTCTCTCTCTCTCTCTCTCTCTCTCTCTCTCTCTCTCTCTATACCCCCTCTTTGTCCCTCTTTTATCTCCTCCAATGATTATCTCTTTGTCCCCTATTGCCTCCTGGCTGTCAACTTACCAGTACATTACATGTTAACGTCTTTGGCTGCTTCTCTCTTTCTAATTGAAACAGTAGCAAACAATATTAACATATCCTAGTTGTTTTAGCATGTACAGAAGATTTAGCCTAACAAAGGCTTTCAAAATGGAGGTTTAATACTTTGTAGATATTGCTCTTTTCTTCAAGCGAAAAAATTCATCCTTTTTCCGACATTTATTTATTTATATTACACACAGTTTCATGACAGTTGCTCACCTTGGCCCCTCTGGTAGAATTTGTTTTATGAACAATATTGTTATGATTTGTACTTAATTAAACCTATTTATAAACGCAATTTTACCTAATTATAAAATGCAAGCAACACACTTTTAGCTAAATGTAAGATTGAAACACAGATACTGTGAAAGTTGTGCTTGAGGCAGTGTTGTATTTAAGTTTTAGTATGTTAGATTCAAGGCACAGCATATCATCAAGGAAAATGCAGTTAAACACTAAATGTAATTATAAATTATTGTTTTTGATGACTCATTCCTGATTAACAACATATCGAGCATGAGAATGTACATTGACTGTGAATGAGTAACTTATTTTGTATGTATTTTTTTGTGGAGATGCTATCTTCTATCTTGTAATTCAGGCAATTTGGCATTGTATCAACTATTTGTTGGGCTAGTTGATTTCAAATTTGCCAGAAAATTAGGACAAGATTTTCTCAGCAATAACAGAAAATTGTGTCACGGTTCAGTTTTTAAACAGTTTTTTCGCAAGGGCCCAACTTTCTAAATTGAAACAGACAATTTGTTATTATGACATGTCTTTTTTTGCTTATATGGTTTTGCTACTAATCATTTAAATTATACTTATGGTTTGCTGTAAACTGTTGCCCAGCTGATGGGTTGACATAGTCACTGTAAGTCAAGACAATAGGGTGGTTAATACTAGGGGTCTTGTAACCAGTTAAAAATGATGCAGGTCGTCATGAGCATCAAAAGGAGTCCCTGTCCTGCCATGGCTGCTTTAATTTTGCAAACCGACAGATAGGCATATGCTCTGTAATTTCATTAACTGTGTTTAATGTTTGCAGAATTCTCATCGTTTGAGTTTTAAGTAAATAAATGATTGTTGAATAAATTTTAAGCATTTCTTTCATTCAAAATTTTCCAAAGGTTTCATTCAAATACAGCAGAAATATGGCAGACCAAATGAACCTCCCAATCAACTAGCATCCAAGTAGTTTTGGAGAAGTCCCTCATCGAACTATTTGAAACAATGAGATTTTGAATCAAGCCGTATTTTTTTTCTCCTCTGCGATATTTTGTGTAGTTTAACAAGAGTCCCTAGAAATTGCTTATTAATTCAGAGACAAGTATAAACAATTGGTTTTATGTAACTTCTTCGCAATTGGTAGAGCACTCGCTTAGAATACGACGGGTAACGGGATCGATGCCTTCAGCCACTATATTTCCTTTGTTACAGCGCATTTAGATCAAATATTGTGTCTTGAACACTCATTGTGTGCAGAGCAAAGAAGGCAAATCAGCGATATTCAAATGACAAATTAATAATTCACACGATTTCGCCAGCAATTCATTATTATAGCTACTGATACTGATGATATGGTGTCAAAACATTACACAATTAATGCTTATTGTGATTTTTATTTAAAGGACCCATAATGTTTTGACATATTTCAACGTCTCAAATCGCTGTGATTCAGAACAGCTTGTAAAATAGGATAGATGTGAGGCAATCTAGAAAATGCACATGGAAGGCACAGATTTAACCTTTTCATGTTGTTACAATCCCTCGGAGTGATAAAATAATTCTACATAAATAAATATTCCATATCTTAAGGTCTCTTTAGGGACCCTTTAATCAAAGGAAGTCTTTAGGACCTGCTTATAACTACACACAGTGATTATACATTGACACATCTACTTCCATAGATAAACACCATAGCTTTTTCAGTTAACAAAGAAAAACGGCATATTACACATTCTCAAGAGCACTTAAAATAAAACTGTTAATTATTTATTCAAAAAAGCTGTGCAGGTGGTTGCTCATATATGTATGTATTTTAGACCTACTAACACATTTACTCAGTTTAAAATAAAGCTGTAGGTATATGCCAATATAGAGTATTCTCGCTATACCTCTTATACTCTTGCTATTACATTTTCACTAAACACCCATAAGTTTCTTTGCCATATATCCAGGCATACTATAGATGAAAATACCCAGAATGGCCAACAGCAGGAGAACCAGGACAATCTTGATGACGAGCCACTTGTACTGGTTGCAGATCAGATGGCGCACAGCTTTAAAGGGACTGAGGAACCACAGCAGGGCAATGTCTGGTCGGCTGGTGGTGAAGCATACAGGTTAAGTTTGTTAGATACCAATATCTTAGTTTGATACGTTTCATGAAACACTAAGAATAAAAATCCATGAATCTCTCTATTTTTTACACACATACTGTAAACAGGCCATAGCGATCCCATCCAGAAAGTGAGTACCCTATTATTACAGAACAATCTTGCCTCTACACACACACCAACATATACAGGTAAGCAGGAAAAACACATACACAGGGATGACTAGGACAACTTTGGTGTTCCTTAAGTTTATTCATAAATTAAAGGTAAACACAAACTGCAAACTGTTTAACAATGAACTACATGTTAATGTAAACAACTGCCACAATATATCAGTGAAAACTAAAGAAGCAATATTTTCACAACTCTGGCAAGCATAAATTCTGAATTGTAACACAAAGCAAAATCCCTCACCATTATAAGCTGACAAAGTCTCAACACCAATTGCAACAAAGAAAATCCTTAATAACCAAAGTTAAGACTCCAGGGCAACGTTGTTTTGAATGTATTTTGAATGTAAGCCTCAATGTAGGATTTGGATATCATGCTCCGAGAAGCTTCTTAACCATGTACCCAGGCATGCTGTAGAGGAAAAGGCCCAACATGGCCACAATGAACAGGGCCAGAACTATCTTGATGGTCAGCCACCTGTACTGTGTGCACACCAGGTAACGAATGGCTTTGAGGGGACTTAGGAACCAAAGGAAAGTGGTGTCTGGGCGACTGTTGAGACAGAGGCAAAACAACGTTAGCAATACTGACTGATATCTAAACAGTTAGTTTGAAAGACAAGGAAAGAAACAGACAAAGAAGACACTTCAACTATGGTATAACTTACCATGTGAAGTTTGATGATCCCTTGTAAAAATCCCGACTTGGTTGTTGTAAATGCGCAAGTATAACTTAACGCTATTATTACTGATCTGACTGTTTAGTTTTTTTTTTTTATTGTTCATGGTAATTATATAAATGGAATATTTAAATGAAATCTATGTTGGTGAACCACCATTTTTTCTTTTGCAAATAGCAAATAATCTAAGTTAGGCACTATTATGTAAATGTTCCGAAACCAGGTAGGTAAAAGCGTAAAAGGTAGGTAGGTAAAAGGGATAGAAAATAAAATTTATGATATATTAAATAACAACAGACGACAGTGAATGGAAATGAGAAATTCTGTGGGATCTGCACAGCAGATCATAGAATATTTAGTCTCACTTACTTTGGTTTTTCCAAAGGCTCTGGCTCATTGCGGCCTTCACCTGCTGGACTCTTCTCAGCTTCTTCCCCGGTCAGGAGGTGTAGTTCTGCTTCTACTTTTCCCTAACAATAAACCAGACATTGTTTTAAAGACTATATGTAATGAATTGACGGGGGATTTTATTTTTTAATGAATGATCAGGAGTGTGGTGAGTACATACAGTCAGTTCGAACTCATCATTCTCATCTCTTGCCACAAACGGCCACCAGCCTTTAATTCTCTTCTGTTTGAAGATGGAGACCATAGGCATTTCTTGTTCATTTGTTACCATTTCAATGGTACACTGCTTAGCTGTCTTGGCGCCACGTGGGAAACGGTTCAAATCCAGCTCAATTGCACCTGAAAAACAACGTGTTCAATAACAGCTGCTATACGCTCAAACAATGCAGGTAATTATGTACTTTTTTTATACAGGTAATAAAGGTCATTTTAATAAAGGTAACCTAAGAAGTCGTCTGCGGAGAAATGGTCAGCATCCCAGACTTGAATATTGAGACGAGCCGGAATCTTGTACTGTGTCTCATCCCAAGCAAACATTGACTCCTTCTTTGAAATTACAATTTTCTCCTCTGCCATGAGGTAGTCAAAGGGATAAACATAGCGCCAGTTGAAGTTGCCCTCTCCTGTCAGGGAGTGGTAGTGGACGTCAGTGTCTTGTTTGTCCTCTTGCTGTCCTTTCAGCCATCTGTTATGATATATATAGATATGTTAAAGGTAGGCAGTTAATTGAAAAATATAATGTGAACAAAAACAAAAATAATATTTACCCGCGTACAAAGATATCACTGGACTTTTCTCCTGTGAAAATGTCATCATCTTCTAGAATGACCTCATCTGTATTCCAAATGATCACTCTCAGTTCAAACCTGCAAACAAGATATTGGACATAAATATATTTTATTTAAAATAGTCAAGGCCTTAAGGTAAATCAATAAGAGCAAATGCATGTTGAATCCTTGTTATTTGTTGAAGGGAACAGTTTTTTCTCTCTCTCTCTCGATTTAGGCAGAGGTATATCCATCCCAACTATTGACCATTTAAAGTTAGAAATATACATTTTATTGCACATTTTTGATTTTGTATAATTTTATATGTTGCATACTTCTTCGGTTTCCTTGGCGAAATATCAATGGCAGGCCCAGGTGCAGGCATTTCCTTAGGGAACATGTCCACCCACATCTCAATTTTTCCCTAATAACATAAACAAAATTATCTAAACACATATGACAATGCAAACCAAAAATAGTCTTGGCTGAATTACCCTTCAAAGTGGAAGTGCCTAAAAGTGAACATGTCCTAGGTCTGTTCTACCTGTTCAATCCCTGGTTTATCAGGGTTGAGAAGTGGCCTGGTCTCCACATGTTCTGGGATGAGTTTGCACCCCACTCTGGGAATGTCTTCCCAGTGCTTTAGGACTGTTAGAGCCAAATGTTCGTCTGTCTGTTTCTTCAGGCCTGACAAACAATCAGACACATAAACAAATGGCTCTCAGGTATATGTCTTTTCACCTCATCAATCACAACAGCCTTGTATAAAAGAAGAATCACAGTTGAGATCAATTGTCTTTCAGGGCGAACAATAAAAAGTGTTTCTGGTAACCTTTACCATGAAACTTGTGGGTAAAATGGTTACTCATTAGCCCCTATGGATGAAAAAGACTTTGATTTTTCAGTATTGGTCCACACTACCATTTTCATCTTCGATCTCCGTTGGACCTGTGTATACACGGTTGGCCACCTTTACCCTGCCCCCAGGGCCATAGTGAGGGCCATCCAGCTTGCCATCCTTACAGAGTTTAGCCAGGATCTGGCTGGGTTTCATAGGGTCTCGCCACACATTGTAACCATGGCTGCAAACCAAAGTGAAGAAGTGTGAACCACTGTGTAAGGTCCCATGCAGTGGATTATTAATGAGTAATATTAGTATTTAAAATCCGAACCAGATTGTCCCTCACAATAATCGAAAACAAAATGGAATAAAAAGCCACAGGGAAATTGTTCTCACATGGCATAGTTATGAGCAATTCCACATGTTGCTCTGTGCTTGGTGTAGTAGCGGTTTTCAAGGTCAATTTTGGTCTCCCCAATGAGATCATCAGTGCCTACTAAGTCCCAGTCATAGATTGACACAGTCAGAGTGGAGTCCATTGGGAACGTAGCATCAATGTCAAATGATCTAACAGGGTGAGAATAAAACAAATTAATTTCATCTAATTATATTCACTACAGTACTACATTATATTACATGATACACTACATTGGTTTTTGTTTTGTTTGTTCTACTTACTTGCCAAACAATGGGTTCAGTTGTTTTGAAATGTAGTTCTCTTTGTCTTTAATCTCGGACTTCCCCAGTTTTATAGCAATGTAAGGATCGGCTTTTCCATTTATGTCTGCTGGATGTAAATCTGTGGCCTGTTTAAAAGTATTATACTATATCAAATGCAGATCAACTTAAATATGCAGGATAGGCAGACTAAAGCACATTGTAGATTTTAACCGTACCCTGATTACATAGACACGGACAAGCACACTGACTGGGTCATTTTGGGGAAGGTTCTGGAACATGCCCATGTTAGAGTCAAAGCCCATCTCCCTGGACAGCTCTTCAGAGACAGGAACTTTGTACATGCTAAAAGATCCCTGTAGAAACACATGAACAGAGATAGTGATTGCACTCGCTACAGTAAATGTATGTGTATGGTAGTATATGTTTATTGAATAATGTGCATCACTATTGAACTACATTTGCATCTCACAGTTAAATGCACGTAATGTGGGTCACTGTATCACTCTTTAATTTTGCAAATAGCAATGTGAGCCCACAGGTTTCACAAGATCAATCTATGACCCTTTTACTTCCCACCCTCTGTTCTTTCTTACTTTGAACTTTCCAATAATCCTGTCCTCATCTGCAACATTTTCGTCATCGTCATCTCCACTCTTTCCTCGAAACAAGTTGAATGTGTGAAGCCAGTCTTCGAAGTTATCAAAATCACCCTCCAGTTCCTTGGCATACACCTTCAGAGGAAGTGTATGATAAATGTGACACACTGTCAAAGATGGGTATGTTTTTTGTTTAAAAACAAACAAGCTCCATTAAAGAGCCTCTGAGGTTGTGTGTGTGGAGATCATAATAATACCTTCATCTCCTCAAGTTTCTGCTTCTTTTTTTCTGGCATCTCTCCTGCCCCTGACTTCTTCTTATCCTTTTTCCCCCTTCCTCTTTTACCTTTTACATGAGAGTCATCACGTTTGATCTCCACATTTAGGTTAGTATTGATGGAGGCAAAGTAGAGATAGTGGATGGAGAAGGTGGTGCATAGCACTCACAACATGAATCCAACGTGAAAGATGCCATCATAAACTGGGTGCTGTATATTATGCACACTACATTATAGTATATGCTATATAAATTGCACAGTAATAAGATAGAAAAGCATGAAAAGGATCTAAATGTTGTAACAGATTTACATAGCTAGTAACAAAATGTATGTAATATCTGTATTTAAACACCATATTAGAGGGACTTCACAATCCAAAGTCCTCAGATATGTTGGCCTATTAAACAGATTAGTTTATGTTTTTCACTTTTTCGTTACAAAATTATCATACATTTCTCAAAGACAACTTTCATGTCATTTATACGGTCACATGAGAGGGAGGAAGATGGACCCGTTGGCAGACATGCAATATTGCTGGAAGCTTCAACTAAATTTAAACAGATTACTCAAAGTATGTCCGCTGCTGACATAAGCTGCCATACTGCGTGCGCTACACACAGTAATCACATCTGTTCAAAATCTAAAGGCATATCAATTAAGGAGGGGTAGTTATTTAAATGATCAGAAGTCAAAGATAGGTTATCTACTTTTCAGATCAGGTGCTAGGAAAACGCTTGCAACCCCCACCACTACTACCACCTAGCCTTTGCTAATCTGTTCTAAAGAGGAATCCATTTGTTTGTGCTCCTTACCTCAGGATGTACAGAGGACATGCAAACCAGGGAGCTTCAAATATGTAGCAAAGTCAAACATGCCCAAACTGATGTCTATTCACATTCAATACATTTTTTTAGAAGGATGAGCCTGTCTGATCTCTTTGGAAAGTGTAAAACGTGGGATTGATCGCTCAGTTTGGAAACACTGCTCATGCAAGAACCAAGTTTGAAAAAAAAGCACAACAGGTGTGTGAAAGTAAAGAAGTAGATTTTTTGAAGTTGTTGAAGTTTGAAATATTTAATATTTAAAATATCAACATTATTTCCACTGTGTGAACATAATTCAAGGCCCCACATGATTTACCTCCCGTCTCTGCAGTGATGTCCATGTCTTCTCTGTCTTCTGCATCTGACATGGCTGCATCTTGGGCCTTGAGAGTCTGCAGAATCAAATGTTTTTTAATAAGCTTGTTTACGGATTAACATAAAGAATTACACACAACCTCCAGTCATTACTGTCTCGTGCTTAATCACAATGGTGCAATCCATGCTTGTGAAAATAAATAATTTAGCATAGCATTGTGATATTACACAAACCTCCATCAAAGTTTCAATAGAGGCAAAGTATTTTGACCACCAATCCAACATGCTCTCATCAAGTTCTTCCTCCTCTATTTCATCGCCACCCTTCTTCCTCTTCTTTTTCTTGCCCTTTGCATCTTTGTCATCGTCCTGTAAAAAATATTAAGATAATGATGATTTCACAACAGTTTTACCATCTCCCAGCTTAACCAACAAGAAAAGGATACGAACCTCAACCTTCACAACAGCATCAGATCCCTGTTTGTGGAAAAAAACAACTTGTAACAGTCGAAATTAAATCATGACGTGGGAATGTGTGTTCTTGTAAAGACCATTAATCAGACTTGTTTCTGTGTGGTAGAAACCTTAATTTAGACATGGCAGAAACTTACACTGTCCAGTTTGACCACTGTGTCCATTTTCTTTAGAGCAGGCTCTGGGTCAATGTTTACAATGATCTCCTCTAGTGAATTAGACACACACAAAACGACTCATTAGTGAGTAAACAATGATGCAAAAGCAAAAATATTTTGGCTTTTGAGCAAATTCAGCACTATTTGTCCACCTCATGGTCCAAAATTAGAAGTAATGATTGATTTTTTTGTATGGGTGTGTGTGTGAGGGTCTGATAAATCACGTTGTAATGGCACTGTTACAAAAGAGAAGTAGTCTCAGTCAGCCTACCCTATATAAAAGAATTATATAATACCAATAAAATAATAATCAAATATCAGCATCACTAGACACACAGTGGCTCAGGGGCATGGTAAAAACAGACAGCAACACTTCATTCATTATAGTGTGTCATTGTATGTACCAGAACATGTATCCTTTCTAACATGCTTATGTTATTCATGTCGTTCATGTTGATACTTTTTCAATAATGGGTTTATCAAATAGGGGCTAACCTGTAGTAGACCAGTTGTTGGAATGCTTATCTTGTGACCTGTAAATGAACTTGCGTAAACTGGTCACAGCATAGGAGCCAACCAAGGTGTATCGGCCAAAAGCCCTGCAATCTACAACTCGAATGTTGAGTGGAGGATGCAGCAACTCATTCTCCGGCAAGTCCTGACAGGGAAATATTTTTTAAACACAGCCTTGTAGTTTATTCTAACACTGTGGGCTGGTAATGTACATTTCAAATATACATATGCATGGATTTTACATGATGCTTGGTGTGAGAACATACCACCTCAAACCACTTGACAAGAGAGCTGAAGTTTGGATTTTTTTTATAGTTCTGTATGAGGGAAGACTGAACACCCTTTCCAGCACACTCAATGTCAACACGGGGTCTGTCAACCTGGGCCAGGTTGACCCTCTTCAGGTCCCTCAAACCCCAGAATAACACCTTGTGGAATGACAAAATCATAATTGACAGTTCCTTCAATATTTTTGGGGGTTGTGAAAAGCAAAGTATAACTACAAGAAACCAAATTGAGTCAATGTCAACAGGATCGATTAGGACCGGGACCGGTTAAGTGCACTCAACTAGGCTATACATAGGCTCTAAGATCCTAACCTCAATCCTGTACTTGCTGAGAACTGGCCTTATGCCAAGTGGAACAGGTAGAATAGGGCCACGGTCGAAGTCTGTTGGGCCGTCAATAGGGGGCAGGTCCGATTTACCATTAGGGCCAATCTGAAAAAGGAACACACCTGCGCATTTAGTCCTACATATACAGATATTTTCATTTTACAGACATTTTTCGTTGTATTGTATTGACAGGCTCACCTGGAGCAACTCAAAAGCAGCTAACATTTCACCAGCAGTACAGTTTCCTCTGTAGATCTGGTAGTACTCCAGCTGAGGAGGGAACCGTGGCGGGCCATAGTGCTCATCCGCCATCTTGGTGGTGGGCTTGGCAAAAGTCCTGCCCATGAACTCGGCCTTGCCCTAATATTATAAAGATGTGACACAAGAAATGAGACCCATCTAAGTTACATTACTAAGGATCACACCACAAATAAACTTTTAATTTAAAATTATATTTAATGTTTATTTATTTAAATATCCAATTAGTGTGGTCTCTTCGGCTTACCATCTCAAATTCAAGATAAGACATCACTATTCAGGTTTAAATGGTATGAGAAAACCAATAAAACATAAACATGAAGGCCCATAGGAATGTCATTGAGCCTTTGACATACTCTACCCAGGAGGAAGCATGGCACAAAGGTCACATGCTTCAAGGCAGAGGATGGACAAAAGCTCAAGGCCCTAAAACTAATTAAAAACAAAACAAAAGTAAGACAGACAACATAACCAATGTACTGCATGAGAGGAGCACCCCCCTACGCTGAAACCCCTTGAAAACTGTTGGTTGGTGTTGGTTTTGACTCTCAAGCACTAATGGGTTATATGAAACCTCAGATCTTTTTAAAACGTTTACGCATCACTTCCATGGAAGGAATGCAAGAGGCATAGGTTGATCGATGTAGCTCAGCTCTTGTGCGTATACACAATTTCCATCAGCTCCACATGGACAGTGGATGTTTCATATACCTCTTGCATGCCTTAACTCTAGCTCTGCACACAATGCAGCAGCTCTACATTACATCAAGCCATCGGAATGCACACTCTACTTATCCAATAGGTCATCCAAAACATTGGTGTTAATGTAACAGGGGCAAATATAAGATTGGCAGTCAAGATAAACATGTTTTTAATATAATTCATACCAAGTCAGAGAGAGCCTCCATGCAGTAATGAATCCATATTATTTAATATCATTCACCAAAAACAGTTGGGCCTACTCAACATCTATGTAATAGTCTGCTTTACTTTATAATAGCAATTTCTGTATTCCATTTAAAAGCAATAACTAATTTGTATCTGAATGAAAGGATCACCATTCAGTCAAGACTAATAAACAAACATCTACATAATTTAGAATACATGTAAGAGTACACTAACCTCTGAGCATTGCAACACAATGAGATTTGTGAGATCATTGAAATTACAGAATTGCTATGTTAACAAATAATCATGCTTACCACTGTGTCTTGATCATAAAGCTCTATGACAATGATAGGTGGGTCATCTCTCAGTTCACCTGCCTCTCCAAACAGCTCCACATTATCAAACACCAGCAGCTGGTCCCAGGTAGGGCACAGAGTCTCATTCAGGACCTGGGAATTGGGTCAGATTCAAACTTTAATATGAAGTGCACCAGGAAAGTAATCGTATATATAAATACAAAATGTAAATATATAGAAATATATATATATAAAATATGCAGCACTATATAGAGACATCCTGGATTAAACCTGCCCCAGAGTACTCCTGATATCAGACTGGGGCGATGGTTCATCTTTGAGCAGTACAACGACCCTGAGCACACAGGACAACAACCCTATGCACCAGGCTTCAAGACAACTCTGAGTATGTCCTTGAGTGACCCAGCCAGAGCCAAGACTGAAATCTGATTAAACATCTCTGGAGAGATATGAAAATGGCTACACACTGATGCTTCCCAACTTGATGGATCTTGAGAGTTGCTGCAAAGAGGAATGGGCAAAACTGCCTAAAAATGGGTGTGCCAAGCTTGTGGCATCTACCAAAGGCTGCCAAAGGTACATCAACAAAGTGTTGAGTAAAGGCTGTGAATACTTATGCAGATGTGATTTCTTAGCTATTTATTTAAATACATTTTGGAAGAAGACCGTAACATAATAAAATGTGGAAAAAGTGAAGCTCTGTAAAAACTTTCCGAATGCATTGTATCCTTTGGTTTTGACAACAAAGATAATAGTCATAATAAGTATATTATAATAATTTCAATCCACAGTATATGGCTGATTGGGGAGCAGCTTTGTCACACGTGTGTCATATTCGGTAGGATGCTGTCCAACTTGTATTTTTGATAGTTATTATTCTGTGACGTGTTCAGCTTATCAGAAAATTGTTTTTACATGCAGAATATGCATACTTTGGAACTTGGGTTTTTAATGTATGAGTAACAGTAAATATACAGAAAGAGTAATATTCACATGGTGAATAATTCCTATTATGTTTTCATGTCCTGAAGACATCGGTCTTCTATACCATCTTACATCATCTATACCAAATAAGAGACAAAAAAAGCAAAGTGACAGGATCCTTCACACTAGTCTTTCCCCTTACCTCTGTGACCTGGCTCTGTGTGGAGAAGAAGATCCTGGCAAAAGGATCTGAGAGACCTGTGGTGTCCGCTGCAAAAAGACTACGAGCCTGGTACATGTGAACCCTTAGCTGAAAGATTTGCTTCACTGTTGAGTGAAAAGGAAATGGACAACGTATGATTTAGCAGGGTCAGAAACCACTGTCTTATTGGAAAGAAATGTCCAATTACTTTTACAAACATGTTTAATAAGATAGACACTACAGAGCAGGCTTACTCATGTAGGTGAGGCTAATGGGAGGCGCAGAAGGCATGCCAGGTCCACACGACAACTTGTTCTCCTCAAAGCCATTGGGTAGACCACTTAGATAGTCCTTACGCTGGCGGTTAAGTCCCAGCCACAGGTAGATCTCTGTTTTAGCTTGCACTGTCCAGCCAGCTGGCCCAAACCCTTTCTTACCAGGGAGCTGCAATTGGTAAGATACAGTGAAGCAAGCACAATAAGTTAACAATAAAGTCATCTTTTAACTGAATAAATATGTAAGTGACAATTACCCTCAAAAATATTGTTTTTAATTTTCCACAGTCCTTCCCAGTCTCTTCGTCTACAGTAGAGTAAAGGATGTCTTTTGAGGGAACACGTGCATAAGCAATGCGTTTGTTGTTACTCATCATCCAGATATAAATGTCAGGAACACTGTGTTGGGGCTAGAATAACAAATTGATTATACAAACTAAATCAGTTATCTATATTAAAGTAAAACTAAACCAAACAAATCAGTGTAGACACTGTACAGAGGAGAGAAGATCATTCTTTCTCACCTCATCAGCAAGGAATCTGAGCTTTTGGAGAAAATTCTGAGCCAGTTTAAGTTTGTCCTTCACCGTTTTTTTCTTTACTTGTGATCTAATAGTTTTTGCTTGCTGACCCATGTTTTCCTTCAAGTAAACACAACACAATAATTACCACCGACATCAAGTTTAGCAAGATTAATGCAAAGAAGAATTTGTTCTTGTATCATACTTTCGTACCAGTTCACTCATGCAGAACTTTAATCTCTCTCGATCAAGCTTGGTTTTACCATTCTGGCCTTGATCTTTGTTTGCCAAAGATAGGAATGTACTGAAAGAATAAAAACTCAGCTGTACCGACAGTCAGTTCACAAGTCAGTTTTTCTTAGGGCGCAATCTAATTACATGTTTGGGGGAGTTAAATAATAAAGCAAATGCAGCCTTTGCAAACCTGCAACCATTGCTCAGCTCCTCTAAGACACCTCTAAGCCTACGCTCAGGAAAGGCCTTCTCCGTTTTGATGATCTCCTGTACGTCATTTAGTCCCTCCTCCTGTTGAGGTAGTGAAGTAGTGAAAAATACTGATATATTTTTCAGAAATTTTAGCCAGGGTGCATCTGTGCACACATATATAGTATAGCAAAGTGACGAAAAAGACTTGCCAGTTTATCAGCAATGTTGTCCATAATGTTAGCATTGTACAGCCTCCTTCTCTGATCCTGCCACCAGCTCTTGATGTAGATGCACGGTTTCCTCTCAAAGTAGGGTAGGTGGAAATAGTTTCTAGATCACATGGTGCATGAATTGAGTTTATGAATACCATATAACCTGATCTGTCGATGCCAAATCAGTTGTTTTATTTTTAAGATGTTTTCATTTTGTCAAAGGTGCTCCACTCAAAATAAGTGATTCTATTGCAAATGGAAGAACTTCTATAGCACGTTTCCATTCTGATCTGACCTGTCAGTAATGACAGGTTTCATGGGAGGGGTGGAGGCCACAGAAGTCAGATCTCCATTGTCATCAATCTCTTCGTCGCTAGAGTTATGGATCAGCTCTGACTCCTCTTCATCACCATCACCACCTTTCCCCTTCTTTGAGGTGGGCCTGGTGACGCCATCAATCTCATTTCCATAGTTACCTTTCAATATAACATGAAGGGTATTTCTTATGCTGGTCTAATTAGGTACTCTTTTGTCAGGCCAGGATTACTGACATAATTGTTTGTGTTCTGAGGTTACCTATTGTGACCTCAAAGGTGATGGGCTTATCACCAATCTTCCTGTCAATCATAGTGGCTTCAAGGAAGGCACCAAACAGGAAAAACTCCTCAACCTTCCCAGTGGCAGTCTGAGGAAAAAGTATTAATTAGAATGAACACACTGTTGGTATTTTCTACATACTGTAGTACTTAACATGTTTTACCAGGGTATGATGCAAAATGTACACCAAGGAGATAGATAAAAAGAAACTCTCAAACTGTCCCAAGACTGTTGTCCCTTACATTGTCAAGAACATGAAACAACACTGTTCATGGAAAAGCTGGACAATAATGCTCCATTGGGGCAGAATACATGTTATCAATTATTCAGCCAAAATGCACTGTCCCTACAAGCTATAATAGTCTTATGTCTGCTTGGCTGCTCATCCAGGGACCCACCTCTGAGATATTGGGCACCCCCTCCACCTGGATCTCTGTAGAGGTGGTGATGTCAGGGGAGCTAGTGTCTAGCAGCTCCACTCCCAGGCTGACCAGCAAGCGTGCCCGAAAGGAGACACCCTCCCCTAACCCTTCATTCAGGTCCTGGTATTCATCCATCAGGGTGTAGTTACGGGTAGAGCCATACATATTCACCCAGGCAGGTCCCAGTGTAGGGAGGAATCCTATAGGTTTAAGAAGAAGCAATTAAAATAAGATTAATACATTTAAATTACAAAAAAGTTAGATATATGTCATGGAAATCACAGCATATGGCAAAGTATAATTATATAGTATTTCAATTAATTCAACGTAACCTTTGTCTCCATCATTGGAAATCTTGCGCAGGTCAATAAAGTGTGTTCCTATGGCTACATCATTTACTTTGTCCGAGTCTCGGATCTGAACTTTCATGCGATTGCACAGCGGGGGAAACATCTCAGTAAAAACAACCTGCTCATTCCAGATCGGCTCATAACTGCTCTTTTGAATGGAAGTTTTCCCCTGTAATAAAATATTCCAGTCACCATTCAGACGCAGAAATAAAAAAAATGATTGTGCATTGTTTACAGCAACACGATGCACATTACTGATCCCTTGTTTTATCCCGGTTTAAAACTAATACTAACCTTCTGCCCAGCAAAAAGAACTTGAACATAAGGATCAACAAGGTCCTTGTTATCTCCTATGAAAGCCTTTTTGACATTGGCCATTATACTGGTGTTCATTTTAGGTAGTCCCTCGGCTCTGTAGACCTTCAAATAGTAACGTGCCCAACTCCTCTCCTGTGGAACGCCCTCAGGTAATAGCAGATTGCTAAAAAACGAAAAATAATATTTCATAATAAGATACAAAATGTATTTGTTTGTAATTGTATTCTTCAAACTCCCAAATTATTAATAAGCACCCCTCTATGTCATCCTCATCCGTTTCATTGGCCTTGTGGGGAGTTTTGATATTGTCCCCTTTTCCAACAACTGCAATGTCACATTTGATGTAGCCTTTGCACCCAGCTGTTATATCCTCTGGGTCTGACAAAATGGCCCACTTGTGGAAAAACTGATGTTCTGAACAACAAAGGAGAATTGAAGATTTAAACAAACAGGCAGAGTAAATTTTTCAACCATTACTCGACTTTCTAAGTGTAACCCCTTTACCTGGTTGTGTGTAGATTGTGCCTACATCCAGTTTGAAAGTTCCTACTAGTGTACCACTACGTAGTAGATTCTTTGAGTGGATCACCTGTAGATTAGAAATAAAGATGATGGTTATACCAATGGATATAATTTAATGTTAGGATAACAAATGTGTTTCCTTTAAAAAACTCACAGATAATTTCAGGATCTTGTCAAACATAACATCAGCAGGAACATGGAAATCGAATACAAAGTACTGGAATAGAAAACGTATTACGAGTTAATCAATTAAAATGTTTTTAATGTTTACATTCTAAAATAACTATGATGGTATTTGCCATCTTTATTTTGAATACCCACCTCATTGTAATATGGACAGTTTGTTGACTCCTTCATTGATGTGTACTTCTTGTCATCCCCGATTTCCACACAGACCACCGGATCCATATTTAGTCCCACCAACTGTCTGGCCTCTATAACTGTAATGCTAACCTAGAAAAATTGTTATGTACAAATCAAAGCTTATTCTATTAATAGTTTAGAAGGAGGGGAGTAATTTGCTACAAGACAAGAAGTTGCTGTGTAAGCTAAATTGAAGCCGATATAATCTTAGGTCACCCTTTATAATGAAAAAAAACATGTATTCCTTACTTGGTAATCCATTGGTCTCCCTGCACTGGGCTCCATCTTTATGTCTGGTTTGGATCTGTTGATAATTGAAGATGACTTGATGTGTTCATGATTTCAATAACACACAACTTAGCATTTCAGACGTATTCTTACATAACAAGTCAACAGTGCCTTTTATTGTATACATAATAATAAATAAATACCACTGAAGACATGATAAAGATGGCTCAAACCTTTTATTGGACACATTGTCAGTGACGGCTGTGACAGAAGCCAGTGAGACTGTGTCGGGGTCTGGAGCTTCTCCCATGAACGTACCCTGCCTTCCCAGGTCTTCAGTCTCTAGAATAGCTGGCTCATCTGAGGAGATGTCAAGAATAACAACTGAAGCCTCATTTCCACTGCAGGGCCAGAGCCAGGGCCGCATCTAGTCAAGCTGTCCTATTTAGCGCATTACGTTGCCTAATACAGTAAATTTGTTCTGAATAATATTGTAATTACCTCCTCCGAGTAATCTCTTGTGCTCTTCCTTCTGGCCTCGATGCTTACTGAGTTTCATGGTTCAGAAACTATTCTGTTTTCTGCACTATGAAAAGATTCGGCAAACATTTCGCATTTTGAGTATATTTACTTGTTGATTACGACTACTTGAGGTGA
>JAVQJS010135591.1:0-12174 GCA_036024795.1 Galaxias rostratus | reverse complement strand
TTTTTTTTTTTTGTGTTTTTTCCTTACTACCCCCCCCCCCCCCCCCCCCCCAGGCCGGCCTAAAAGGCACTCTACACAGGATAGTCGACTAGTAGCAGAGCTTTTTGCTGCCCCACCACTCCTCGACCTTGAATTATTCAGAGGCATTTTCCTTCACTGTGACAGGGCACAGGCATAGAAGCGAGGGATCCCAAATCATTTACCATTCAAAACCATTCTCATTTTAGTCAGATTTTATAACCTGGCTCTATGTCCACACTTTTTTTTTTGATGAGTATCTTTTTTTCGTTTTAATGAATCTCCATTTAGACGAATGGACTTGTTAATGGACTCTCGTTTATAGTCTTCATAGACCCCCAAGATAAATTATTAATGCTTTACTTCTCTCAGAAATAGGTCTCCAATATTTCAAATGAACCAGAGGGGTGGGATAGTCTGACATGGTCTAGAACATGGAAATGAACCTTTTGAATATTTCATAGACTCATCAGATGTCCTGCAGACAATGGTTTTGTGTGAAAAAATCAAACCAAGGAAAGAAGGGTGACTTTGTTGAAGAAAAGTGTAAGCGAAAGAGTGCAGGTCCTATCCTGTCCTATTTGTATGAATAAGTCCCTTACATTTGGTCTCCTGCGACTTTAATGGCCTCTCTTTTATTAATATTATTGAATACATTCTTAGTCTGGCGCGCCTCGTCTTTGGAACCAAGGCCAGCTTTTCCGAAATGCTGCTTCCGACAGTGGAGAACATTTCTTAGTCAGAATAAAAAAAGAGGACTCAAATGTCAGCCCTGTCGTTCCCTTTTTTCTTCTACCAAGGTATATAAACGCTTTTCATAACATTCATGTTTATCCTACCATGTTCTTTGTAGACTGGCTCACAATCCTTGTTTTCTGTAATTGCCAATGGACAGCAAGGCATGTATCCTCATTTGACAGTATTGAAACATTGGCTATTCACAAAGTCAATTCGGAGGGTTGCTCTTTAACCATTACATAGTATCGATTTAACGTGCCAGAACGAAAACCTCCAGTATGAGAAAGTTTTGCAACAGTACATTGTCACACAAATCGTTTTGTGGAAGCTTGAGTTTGTTCTGGTAATAAAGTGGATTTTGTTCTGTGTGTTTTATGTCATCTGGTACATCTTGGTCTTACCTGCTGTCAGGGAAAAAAAGGTGTCAGAAGATCTCACAGCAAAATGTATTGCTTGCTTTTGGTTTTCTTTGTGTTTTCAGACACGTTTTTGATTGTTAAACCGCCGAATGCTTTACCCTTGATTGACATACATTTTTCATTCTAGATACACTTGTTCAAGCACTTTCTCATGATTGATCCTAGGTGCAATTTCCGAGTTTTTCAGTCAATGTATGCATTGGAGGTTAAATTGACTCTGGTTTCATTGGTGCTTTTGACTATTTACTCACCTAATCTTGAATCTAGCTCTGTTGCTAACATCAAAAAAAAGAAAAAAGTATACTAGTCATACATGGACTTAAAATGGCTGTCTCAATTATTCTCTCATAATGAGATATAAAGTATTCTTTCTTATTCTTTCGTACTGTTGTATTGCAGATTAATTACACTCCCCTTGCATTGTCCTTTATTCCATTGCTTTGTAGAGTTTTACTGATTTTTGCAGTTTGTAAGCAGGCAAATTTCCATGGTCTTGTAGCAGTACCATGCAATTTTTTTTTCTTAAAAAAGACATAAAAAACAAACTTCTATAAAAAGACTGTTAAAACATGTACTAATTTTATTTTCTGAATTTGTTAACTGATGTATATTTTAAATCAAATAAAAATATTTTAAACTTTGCTTGTCGCCCTTTATACTGTAACTATAGATTATCACCATCAATTTAAAATTTTCTCTTGATAAAACCATTTCCATTATCACAAAATTTTAAGGAAAGGACAGTGACAAAAAAAAAACATTTTAGAGAATAACAAGCCAAACTGAGATGATTGGATATATATTAATGAACTAAAGGAGCTTGTAACAGCTCAAATTAAATGTTCCCGTCTAAAACAACGATGGCATTGTCTGTCTGACTGCAAAGACGGCGAGTATAAAGAACTCTAATTTAATTAGACATCCATTTTGAATGAGAGATTCTCAGCGACTTGGAGAGGCATCCGATTGAATGCCAGACGAGCGGTTATACAAGCCAGGCTCACTGCTCTCTTTTCTGGCCTCACGCAGTAAGGCGATCGTTTTTACTTTGCATCCATGTCAGTCGGTCGTAATTTTCTTGTCAAAATTAAAGTATGTGTCATTGCATTTGGTGAGAACTATGGGGACTCACCACATTCTTTAATACACTTCTATGAAGCCAAATGATTTATGTCGATTAATGGATTTGAAAATTGCCTTTTGGATATGAATTATTGCAACCATGATTATTATTTCATCATGCCAGGTGTGCGCCCTTTTTCGAACACGTCTGGAATAACGAGAAGCCGAGGAGTAACAAGAGTAGACTCATTACAAAGACCCACCGACACATTGATACATCCAAGGTCTGCCTTGTTTTTCTCTTGTATCTTAGCAACTGGGTAGATTAAACCAAAATGTCCATCAATTATAAATCTCTCTTTTCATTTTGTGTTATTTACACGGGCTGGCAGCTGTGCCTTTGGGCCTTGGAAGCACCAGAAAGTAAAGGGCTAATTTGGTACTTTGTAATGCTACGCTTTTAATCATTTCAATCGTAATCTTCCGTTTTTCATAGAATAACTGACAAGAAAAATTGACCTTGCTACTGGAAAAGGGATCACTAAACAAACCGAAATGTGGACATGGTCGTAAGATTATAGATTGGTACCTGATGCTGATATCTGCCTAGTCTGACCTCATTTTAAATACACAACCTTTTCTCCCTTTTCCTTATCTCTTCCTAGTTTAGCTGGGCTGAGATTCTATCCTCCCTCCTTGACCTTGGCGTTTTAAGCTGGCAGTCCACATTGTCGGAAAGAACCAGGCGGTGACACTGGAACTCCCTCCATTCCTGGTGTCGCCATCAAGGCACCATCCACAGAAATGCGGGTCAAAAAAAGATGAGCTTGCTCCAAAAGGGATGGCACACATGGGGCTTGACATACAGGGATTTGATCGGATAATGCCATTGACTTTTTTTTTTTAATCATCTTGACAGAGGACAGGCGTGGGGGGTGACTAGGAGGTAGTGTCAGTAGTGTGTGTGTGTGTGGGCGGGGGGGGGGGGGTAGTAGTAAATGTAGAGGCAGTGTATAACAATATGCCCCTGTCATGGTCACTGGGGTGGTGCTCAATCCTTGAGCCTGCCCTCAGCATTTTCTTGAGATATTTTGTCAGGAGAGCTGGTGTCAGAGCCAAACTGTGGCCATTGAGAAGGGACAAGGCATTCGACACTAGCATTCAGATTGCATTCGGTGGAACGAGTATAAGTGAGGGTTGAGGGTGCACAATGCCGATGTCACATAACAATCATGTTGGCTGCATCCCTATTCTGTCCAGTCAACAACACAAAAGGTGGAAATAATTTACGAAGATGTAAACAGATTTATTCTGACAGACATCACCAACAAACCCATATAGTTAATTTATCAGAGCATACATACATTCATTGGTTACATAGTCTTTTAAAAGAAACTATTAATAGACTGTACATGTTCCCTATTGCCTATAAGTCACTTGTGTGTGTGTGTTGGTTATTGGGCCATCTCTGAAACAGTATTATGCTGTGTACAAGTGCTACAGAACATGCTAAAGGTGATTGATTGCACGCAATCTATTGAGTGAACTTGCAAACTAAATAAGAGCAGTGGAATAACAAAATACAAATTAAATTCTGATCATGAAATGTGAACAACAAACCAAATACTAAGTGAGCTTCAAGGAATGTGAGTGAGGGATTACATCTCAGTTTCAGCCAATAAGCTCTCACCTAGACCTGATGTCAGCAAGACCATCTGGGAGTTGGAGTCTGCAGGGATCAGAGACAATGGAGACTTATTTAGGACTACAACTCTACACTGCTGTCCAAGTCATCCCAGACCACTGTGTGCAAAAACAGATTACAGTCCATCCAGCCAAAAGGCTGTAATATCTTTTGAGCTCCTCCGGGGTTGCAGGGGGGAGGGGTAAAACAGACAGAAAAACTGGTAAAAAAAAAATTGACTGATGCACGAATTGGTTGTGAGTGAGCTACCAGGCGATGTAAAAACTCGGTCTGAACCAAGTGGATTTGGATGAGATCTGATATTTCATGAAACAGAAGTAAAGCAAAATGGGCCTAAAGAGGTGTAGATTATTTCCCAACCCAAACAATAAAGTTTCCAAAATGATATGACACTGTCTAGTATTGTCCCAAGAATTCCCAAGGAGCACAGGCCCTGATCTAGAAAAATCTGAGAAATTGGATCTGCAATGGACAACATCATGACTAGAAAACGTTGACGGAAAAAGACAGTGCCACTGATTTGACCCTAATCCTAGCTACACCGACACACCAGAGAAGCGGAAAAAGAGTGCTACTTCTATGCCATAGAACATTCGGAGGACATAGAAAGAGTTCTTTACCCTATGTGGAAGGGGGATGGGGGTAAGAGAGAGAGGGGTGGGGTAGGGGTCAGTTCATCCCTTACTGCTGTGAGGGAGCCAGGCCAGCTTCTCCCTGGTGGGCACACCACTACCCAGGGCCTCTGCCTCCTTGTCCTCCTCCTCCTCACCCTCCGAGAGCAAGTCACAGATCTGCTGCTGCAACTCAGGGTTGATTGCATTCTCCGCCAGTACCAGCACACGCAGACAGGTGGGGTAGTTCTCCACCATGTCGAGGAAGACCTGAGCAGGTGCAGTAGCAAAGACACAATGTTACGAAAGTGGACAAGTTCTCTACATCTTTGCTTAACTTTTACCTGTGAAAATTTTATTCTAAAAAAGCAGAAATTAACTGTTCCACAAAGCAGAACAAAAAAAAAACACTTAAAATAAATGAAATCCAAAATTAAATGATCTAACACCAAAAACGTCCTCGATATAATATCTGAAAATGATTTTTAGAACATCACATCATCACAATACAACTGTACTGTGAAATTACCTGTCTGCTCGGTCAGAGATAACTACGTTGTAAGATAGAGCTCCCTTTCAGTGTTCAGACAGTTCATATTCCACAACTGAACGCTCATGCAATTTTGAGAGATTTTTTGAAGGACATTTTTTGAAGGACGCAAGCACCCCGCAAGAGAATATATACTAACATCATAGTCAAAAGCACAAGCACATTGGCGCGGCATCTTCACTGGGAATCAGCTTAGGTCAGTTCCACCAACAGTGAGTGCTGGAAAAAGGCGGGAGCTACGAGCTGTCGACATGAAGTGCTACGCTCTTTGATCAAAGCTTGAAAAGCAGCCTCCAAGTCGTCATACCAAGACCTGACACCACTTGCCTACGGCTCTGTTCAGGCCCCCCTTTGCCTACACAGTTGGTGCAGACACATCCTCATGTATATGAAAGAGGCCCATTTTATCCAAGGAAGTGGATTGACTGCATAACTGGTACTGTGTCTGGTTTGACGTGCAATGGCACCCTCTAGTGATCAAGGATCCGCTGCTATAAGGTGAGAATGTGGAGTGGTTTCTTTATAATCCTTAACTTACTTTATGTTAATAGCAAGTATTTTTAAAGGAGGGAAGGGTCAGGGAAACATCTTTGTTGTAGCCAAACATTAGTAACTAGGGAGATGGAGTGGTGCATTGTTCAATTTCAGCTTCAATTGTCTGCTTGCCCTCTCATGACACATGGGTAGGTGTGAAACAAATCAGAAAGCAGATTCAAATACTGTTGTGCAAGCTCAACAGAACAGCCACTTTGTACTAGTTTGATTACGTTACATTATAAGGCTATATAGCGTGTAAATGACAAATCCTTCACAAATATTTTATATTTTGCATTGCCTTTTAATCATGGAACCACTGCTAACAGACAGACCACCATTTTAATCCAGCAAGGTGTATCAAAAAAGTAAAAACATGCAATTCAAAGCATAACAATTTCATAATTGTTAAAACAACTGGATGTTTTGACCTTTCACCTAAGGCTAATATTACCTGTGCTGATTGGTTGGTGAGTCCAGTTCCTTCCAGGTCCAAAACCTCCAGGGTTCTGCTGGATGCCACGGTCACGGCTAGCATTCCTGCTATCTGGTCTCCTAGAACCACAACACAAGGCAACACAGCCCTTGAATAAGTAGAACTCTTACATTAGAAAATATTGTAACTGTTGCATGTTGAAGAAGATTTTCTTTTAAAATATAGATCTTTTCATAGGCAAACTCAGTGATCTGTGTAAAATCTGTCTGGACAGAATGGAATGCACAACTGGGGACAGTGTGTTCCCACAATGACCTCATTTTGCGTTCAAGGGTTTGGCTAAAGTTGGCCGTCTGAAGAGGTTGTCATGGAGACACTTGCATTACCATCAATAGTCTGGGCAGCTGAACGATAAAATTAATATCAAAATCTATGAATTTCCGAGTAGCAAGTAGACTTCGTCACTCCTTATCCTTGACCTATCTGCTTCTATGTGTGTGTGTTTGTCTGAGAGAGAGAGAGAGAGAGCGAGAGAGAGAGAGAGAACGAGATTGGGCTGGAAAGGGGTAGGTGTGGCTTGAGAATGTTTTCGATGGTTGAGGTACAATGCTTTTTTCAAATTGTTGGCAAGTAGTTGCCTTGTTTAGTGGCGGGCCCTTACCCAGAGGGTTGTAGTCTAGGTTAAGCACTCGCAGCTGGGAGCTGTGGGCCACAGCAATAGCCAGGCGAGCCCAGCCCTTGGTCGAAATCCCTGGGTTAGCGCTCAGAGTTAGCTCCCTAAGACCTGGACACAGAGGTCATTGTCAAATTACCTTGGGAAACAACCTTAAACTTGCTCAGTCAAGAGAAAGATGCATCCTAGCTTGCAAGGTGTTTTGTCCTACAAAGCTCCACAGCAACACAGCCAGGATAAGGATTATAAATAAAGGGATATATACATTTGAGAATGTCCTCGTGACAGTTTAAAATAATGTATAAATTATACAGTATATAAAGTAATTACACCCTTGACATTTGTAAATATGTTTATGGCTAACGATCATGTAAATTTCTCCCCACCCTCTGATCTAGAGTACTTTCTGTAGAAGCTTTGAGTAAACGTTTTTAAAACAACCAATTTAGTGCACAGTATAGGAGCAATGCTTGTAACAGTTAACAAAGGGATAATTACCCCACACACACACAATTTTTCAGAGGGCGGTGTTGAATCCTGCACAACCCACTTAAACAGACCGAAAACAAAACTTGATCTATTTAAAATACGAGGAGAATAAGAAACCACTAACTGTGCCCACCCAAGCTTAAAAATCTAAATTCCGTCCGATGGGGATTCCCTCTTTGCTTTCATCTTGCTAGACTGCCACAGTGAGTAGAAGATAGTGTATGGCACGAAACCCACACACACACACACACACAACACCTGATTTGGCCCCGTCCGGAGGCAGCATCCCGCAGATGAGACGCAGCGCCTCGTCGCCAAGCATGCAATCGCCCAGGTCCAGAGACACCAGGGACGGGTGGGTGGACAGCGCCGTGTTGAGGGTCACTAAGCCAGCGTCCAGCAGAGGACTACCGTGGAGACTGTTGAACACATTAGGAAAGGTGAACAGAGGTATTGTCATGTAGTCATTAAAAGCCCCATAAACATTACTAACCACATTAAGAAGGAAAATAAAAGCTTTTCTAAACAGAATGTTTTATCAAATCAGTGGGGGGAAAAACTTGCAGATACTGAATGGTTTGTAGACTCCAATTCTGATCCCCATTAGTCAAAAGTACATTTTGCCTGATGGCCAAACAACCTTTTCAAAAAAATACTTACAAAAGTGTCTGTAAAGATCTGTTTGTCTTGAGAGCATCAGCAAGATGCTTCGTTCGACTGATGGTGGAGACCACACCGAGGTTCAGGTTGAGTTGGGCCAGCGAGTGAGACTCAGCCACCCCACGGCAGACCCGTCCGAAGTCACGGTCGGACAGCTGACAGCCCCTCACGGACAACAACCTTACACCATTCTCTTTTAAACTGTCGCATATGTCCTTTATTTCAGCCCCCGACAATGCTTCTCCCGTTATTTGAATAGAGCCCGGCAACATTTTGGTAAAATAGCGTAGTAGGATAATAACCTATGTTATGACATTCATCGTGGTTAAAAACCAGCTGAGGTAGCCTGCATTTTAGGTGCAACACTTGCACAGAAATTACATTGTATGTTTTAAATACACACGTATTTAGCGTTTTACTATAAACCGTTAGCCTATGAATAAGTTATTTATAGGCTAACGGTATCCAGAATAAGTTGTTTCACGCGCTGACATCATGCTACAATGTTGCTAATAATCCGATTCTCAGCAGGCCTCAGCAGGTGCGCTTTTATTGACACTGAGTAGCCACGCGCAACTGAATCTAATTGAAAACCTACGAAACGTTCGTCCCCAATTGTAAACTGTAATTGCGGATGTTACTTGAACAAGAATGAACGAAGCCAAAGACGATCGCTTGTTTGCCCCCGTTGAAGATATCGGTTACTATGGACACGACTTGTCATCCGAAAGACAGAGAGCATGTGGTCTTTACGGTTCATCACATGTTGCTGTCTAGTGAGCATTATTAATTAATGCACATACATCACTCCATCATCAAAGAGAAACATCCTTTCTCGAGGCGGTTCCATAATTTACCGTGGTCAAAGTATTTCCATGTTCCCTAAGGAAGGTGCCGTGCAACGGCCATAGCCCACTGCCGTTCTTGATATTGTCATTGGTCACGTGGCATCACCTCAATTGTCTTATTAGAAAGCTTTGGTCAATCTAATGTTACTACGGGTCCGTCTGAAGTTACAGTGGGCTCATATTTAAAGGAAGTGGCTGTTCCACGACAATAAAGGAAGCTTTAAGAAACCCTGCTCATCAACGAATGACGTTTGCGATCCTGTTATCATTGTATTAACTATGAACACTGCACTTTAAAAAGTTGTATATCAAGGATGTACTTAATTACAGCTTCAATCGGCTCTATTTTCACAGCACTTAATGTCATACTTTAATTGCCTAGGCTTCCTTGACATGACGATCATTAGAACAACAGATATGTATTGATGTAAGTTTACCAAATTTAATGTTACATGAGTACTCACATAATTTCAGCAGGAAACTATCCACTTTGTACAAAACCAAATAAATACAGTTCAAATGTAAAAGAACAGAGGCGCCCCCCCACCCCCCCAAATAAACAATATATTAAAGAAAACAAATATTTTACATGAAACACCAAGAGATAATTAAGTTTGTTGTTGCAAGCACATTGCTATTGCATTTGCTTAATTAAAGATTAAAAAAGTATTTCCTATTGTTATTTATATCATTTTACAACCTTAAATTTCACTTTGACAGTATATTGGGTCTTAAGAACATAAAATATGATATAATTCACCAGTGACAAAGAAAAATAAATGAGCGGATACACAATTGAGAGGGAATCGGTCAAACAGATCAAAACTCTGCTAGGATTAAATATTTTCTTTCAGTTATGCAGGCGGCAGAAGTAAACAGGCAAGGAAGGCAATGGTATAGAATTTGTTAGCTATGTAAGCAATGTGAAAATGTTGTGAAAAACTGCAATCCCATATCTATGTTTCTAATGTATTGAATTTCAGTGAAGCTGCATTTGGATCTCCAGTAGACCAACTAATGCTGCCGCAAATTATCTCAAAATACATCTACTTGTGACACACTTTTTTGGCAGGAATAAGTAGCACCATCTTACTGAGGAAAATGGATTTCTTTATCTGCTGAGTTTCATAGTGTATCATTTCTGTTTGGGTGAAGTTTAAGAAACAGGTTAGAACATGGTTTACGACCACACAACGATCCAAAACACATAATAACTGCAGATGAATCACAGATGTAAGACTCGTGAATTTTGGGTCTTGTATCCTTGACTCTTTGAACTTCGCAATAGCCTCAGTCAAGTGTACACCACCACCCAGTAATGCTGGCTCAGGATAAGCCTGCCTTTTGGAACATCGAATCAGTGCGATTGCAGAATGAGGCCAAGAGTCTTCACTGTGGCATTAAAGGCAACTGTAGCTACGACAGGCACATCTCTGGCCACATCTCTGGCCACCCTCTGAATTGGTGGTACATTGGGTCCTTCCAATGTATCCAGGATACCTGAAAGCAAAGCAAAACAAAACAAAAAATGGACATCTTAGAAAAGTAAAATTTTTGCACAAATCTCAAAATGCTTTATATGAGAAAGCTATACAAATAAAGAAAGGATTAAGTTTAAGGTTATGAACTGACGATACTTACTAAACCCCTTCAATTAGAAGCAATTAAATACTTTTTAAACTAAGATCTATTTAATTCAAACTAACCAAGGGAGGTAAAAAAATATATAAGGAGACTTTCTTCTAATTAGCTTTAGCATTTCAGAAATATCTAGACTCTTGTATGTGTAAAATGTGTCTATACAATATTCACTTCTGTAGACCTGCAGCTGATGAAATAAGTATTTTTTAAACAGGTAGGTCTAACTGAGAATGAGCACTGTTTTGCAGTGGTAACCTGTCCCCGTAGGGAGAAATTTACAAATTCCAGTTCAATGTCAGTGTCTCTGTCAGAGCACTGATGGGAGGATTAGTCCTAATCATGTGCTATTATGATGGTGTGAGGAAATTAGATCATCAACAGGAAAACAAACAAACACAGGGATAACAAACAATCTCCATAGATACAGGACCTTGCTGTGAGGCATCATTACCAGCATATAGCAGTATTCCTGTTCACACAGACCCTCCAGTCACATACTCCATAAAATACAGTATAAAAGGATTGAAACCTTTGAATATTTATCTTATTTGAGAATGTATTGCTTAACATTCAATCAAATAACTTACCTTCAACAATTTTGTGGTAGGCAAAGTGTAGATAGAGCAGGAATAGCATGTGCAGAGCGGCCAGCGTGCCACAGATGATGAGGCGTGGCGTCTGCCCCACGGTGCGAGAGACTAGCGCTGACACCTGGGAGATGGTGTGGAGCAAAGAACAACAGGCAAGACTAGGAACTCCAATGCATAACAACACAGCCCACCAAGCCAACAGCAGTTGTTACTTCAAACATACTTTCAGATCATTAATGTTATCAATTCTTGCAAAAGTCTTCTCATTTGATTTATTTATGAGCCTAATTTTCCTTCAGTACCATTCGGAGTGTGGAGAGTCCTCCAACAACCAGCCACAAGATGTAGAAGAGCGAGTGGAAATGGACGTTGTATGTGACGAAGAGAACCACACAGTGACCAAAGAGGCCATAACCCTACGAGGACAAAGCAGTCAAGGTGGTAAGACAGGTGCGTTTACTTCCTGTACTCCCTGTGTAATCTGTTCCAATTACTTTTACAATATTTTTTTTATATATTTACTTACTTTGAAGTAATATATCATTCTTATTACATGGCAAATATAATCATTGTAGTGTATGTATAACATGGGTACACAAAGTATCATGGCAGTGCCAAATGAAGAGCAGTGAAATTATTAAAACAATTCTGACGCTACATATAAGAAGTTTGACTCACTAGCAAAGATAGCATCTGAAGCATGGTAACTTGGGCATTGCAAAGATAAGCCAGGAAGTATATGAATGAGGAAACGCCCAGCCAGTATCCAAAGCACGTTCCAATGGCTGTCCCCATCAGCGTACCCTCCCTCTGTCAGAGAAAAAGAACATTTGTTGGCCCGTTCTTCTGTTTATACATAAGATTTGACCAATGTAAAGCCATGTAGAAAGAGAATCTCTTACAATTACAGTTCCGGATGTCTTCATGCCATGCAGGAGAATAGCCACCATTGTAAAGACCAGCATCATAGGCCCGTACAGCTCCCCAGCTATTTTCTAACATCGGAAAACAGGAGATGTATTATAACAGAATCATCTTTACAATGTATGCAGAATTAGACAAATCTTCAGTAACTCTGTAATCAATGGCATCAGCCTTACACTTCTCTGTATAACATGAATATCAACATGTATATAAAGTAAAGTATGTAAATACACCATTATATTGTGACACCAGCTTTCAATTACTTTTCATTTGTAA